>JAUMJK010002216.1:0-30278 GCA_033558105.1 Coccyzus lansbergi | reverse complement strand
GGGTAGGGGGGAGATGAGGGGTTAGGGGGAGATGGAGCAGATAGGGGATAGGGGGGAGATGGGGGCAGATAGAGGGTAGGGGGGAGATGGGGAGTAGGGGGCAGATGGGGGTAGGGGAAAGATGGGGGTAGATAGGGGGCAGGGGGAGATGGGGGGCAGGGGGAGATGGGGGCAGGTAGGAGGTAGGGGGCAGATAGGGAGTCGGGGGAGGTGGAGGGCAGATAACGGGGAGATGGGGTTGGGGGGAGATGGGGGCAGATAGGGCGGGGGGGGCAGTCATGGGGGGCACATGTGGAGCTGGGAGAAGATGAGGGGCAGAAGGGGGGAAGATGGGGCGGGGGGGCAGGCAGTCGGAGGGGCGGTTGGGGGGCACAAGGGGGTGATTGGAGAAGATGGAGTTGGGGGGAGGACCCAGTGGGGATGATATGGGGCGGGGGGGGGGGGCAGATGGGGCACATGGGGAGGTTGATGGGGGGCACGGGGGGGCACATGGGGGCACATGAGGAGGTGGGTGGAGGGGAGATGGGGGCAGATGGGGCGGGCGGGTTGTGGGGCAGGTGGGTCAAATGGGGGCACAGAGGGGATGCTGGGGGCACGGCGTGGGGGGGCACGGGGTGGACGATGGCTCTAGGGGGGCACAGGGGGGAAGATGGGGGGCAGATGGAGCATCCCACCCCCCAGCATGGAGCTGGTGGGGGGGGGCACCAAGGTCACGAGTGTGTCCGGTCTCAGCGCCACGGAAGGAGTCGGGGGGGAGGGGGATGAGTCAGGACTGCTGGGGGAGGGGGGGTCTGGCCCTGTGCCGACCCGCCCCCCACTTCCCCGATGCCCCCCCCACCCCCCCGCAATGAATCAGCAGTTTGGGGGGGGCCACTTCCCCCCCCCCCCCATCCCTGTCCACCTTAAGAGCAGCTCCACCTTAACGGGGGGGGGGGGGGGGGCAAGGCGAAGCCCCCCCCGCCCCAATCCTGGGGCTGCAGAGGAGGCGACGGCGACGACGCGGTCAGTGGAGCAGGAGCCTCTGCGGAGCATCCTCCCCCCCCCAACCCCCGCAGCATCCCCGGGTACCGCCCAGCACCCCGGGCCGCATCCTGCATCCCTCAGCAGCATCCTGCATCCTTGGGGACCACTCAGCATCCTGCATCCTTGGGTTCCACTCAGCACCCCTGAGCAGCATCCTGCATCCCTGAGCAGCATCCGGCATCCCTGGGTACCTCTCAGCACCCCTGAGCGGCATCCTGCAGCCCTGGGTACCGCTCAGCATCCCTGAGCAGCATCCTGCATCTCTCGGCTCCGATTCCACGTCCGTAGGTACCGCTCAGCACCCTCGAGCAGCCTTCGGCATCCTTGGGTAAACATCCTGCAGCCCTGAGCAGCAGCATCCTGCAGCCCTGGGTACCACCCAGCACCCCCTGCATCTCTGAGTGCCACTCAGCATCTCTGGGCATCATCCTGCATCCCTGAGCATCATCCCTGGGCAACATCTTACATCCTTGGGTACCACTCAGCATCCCTGAGCAGCATCCTGCATCCCTGAGTGCCGCCCAGCATCCTTGGGTAGCATCCTGCCTCTCTGAGTGCCGCTCAGCACCTCTGGGCATCATCCTGCATCCCTGAGCAACATCCCTGGGTACCACTCAGCATCTCTGACTGCCACTCAGCATTCCTGAGCAACATCCTGCATCCCTGAGCAATATCCAGCATCCCTGGGCAGCATCCTGCATCCCTGAGGAGCATCCTCCGTCCTTGGGTACCACCCAGCATCCTTGGGCAGCATCCTGCATCCCTGAGCCACATTCCTGGGTACCACCCAGCATCCCTGAGCAACATCCCGCATCCCTGGTCAGCATCCCCGGGTACCGCCCAGCATCCTCGGGTAGCATCCTGCATCCCTGAGTGCCGCTCAGCATCCCTGGACAGCATCCTACATCCTTGAGCAGCATCCTGCACCCCTGAGTAGCATCCCTGGGTCCCACCCAGCATCCCCGGGTACCATCCTGCATCTCTGAGTGCCACTCAGCATCCCTGAGCAGCATCCTGGGGCCCTGAGCAGCATCCCTAGGTAGCATCCTGCATCCCTGAGCAGCATCCTACACCCTGGGCTACCACCCAGCATCCCTGGGCAGCATCCCTGGGTACCACCCAGCATCCCTCGTTACCCCTTCCCCCCCCTAGGTCATAACCCACCCGCATCCCCCGGTTCCTCATCGCACCAACACCACCTTTGCCACCCCCCCCCCCCGCCCCCAGCATCTCCTGGCCCTGTGTGTGTGTGCCCCCCCCAACCTCGGCCCCCCCCCGCCCTCCAGCCATGGCCGAGCCCAGCACCGAGTGCAGCATCAAGGTCCTGTGCCGGTTCCGGCCCCTCAACCAGGCGGAGATCCTGCGGGGGGACAAATTCCTGCCTGTCTTCCAGGGCGATGACAGCGTCGTGGTTGGGGTGAGTTGTGGGGTTTGTTTTGTTTTGGTTTTTTTTTTTTTTTTTTTTGGGTGGTGGTGGGGGCACAGAGACCCTCCCACATCATCCTCGTGGTGTTTGGGGTGGGGGGGGGGGGTTACACCTCGGGTAGGGGGTGGTGAACAGCGATGTTGTTTTTTTTTTGGGGGGGGAAGAGCCAAGTTTGAGGGGAAAAACAAGTGTGTGCGTGGGGGGGGGTGACATCAGCTCGGGGGGGGGGGGGGCAGAGGCTGATGGGAGAATCGCTTTGGGTGTGGCCCTGCCCCCCCCCCCAGCGGCCTTTCCCTCCCCCCCCATCCCCATTCTTCTTTTAATCTCTCCCAGTTTTCCCCAGTCTAGCCCAGTGTGTGTCGGGGAGGTTGTCCCCCTTTGTTGTTGGCGGTGGGGGGGGGGGGGGGCTCTGTAGGTGCTGTGGCGCAATGCGGGGTTGGGGAGGGAAGGGATGGGGGGGTCGGTGGGGAGGATGGTGGGGCTGGGTTGGGGGGGTGAGGGAGCTAAGGGGGGGTGTATGGGGTTTATGGGGGGGACTGGGGGCGGTATGGAGGTCTGTGGGAATCTATGGGGTGTGGGGGGGGCTATGGGGGTCTGGGGGAGTCTATGGGGTGTATGAGGGGCTGGGGGAGGCTGGGGGAGGGCTATGGGGTTCTCTGGGGGTCTGTGGGAATCTATGGGGTGTGGGGGGGTCCATAGAGGTCTGTGAGCATCTATGGGGTGTATGGGGGACCTGGAGGGGTCTATGGGGGTCTATAGAGGTCTGGGGGAATCTATGGAGTGTATGGGGGGGCTATGGGGATCCATAGGGATGTGTGGGAATCTATGGGGTGTATGGGGGGCTATGGGGGTCCATAGGGCTCCATTGCCATCTATGGAGTGTATGGGGGGCTACGGGGATCCATAGGGATGTGTGGGAATCTATGGGGTGTATGGGGGGCTATGGGGGTCTCTAGGGATCTGTGGGAATCTATGGGGTGTATGGGGGGCTGGGGGGGCTATGGGGGGTCCATAGGGGTCTATGGGCCTCTATGGGGTGTATGGGAGGCTATGGGGGTCCATAGGGCTCCATTGCCATCTATGGAGTGTATAGGGGGCTATGGGGATCCATAGGGATGTGTAGGAATCTATGGGGTGTGTGGGGGGCTATGGGGGTCTCTAGGGATCTGTGGGAATCTGTGGGGTATATGGGGGGTCTGGGGTCATATGGGGATCTATGGGGACCTGTGGGGGTGTATAGGGGAATGGGGGTTCTATGGGGATCTATGAGGATGTTTGGGAGTCTGTGGGGGACTGAGGGATCTGTGGGGGTCTATGGGGGTTTATGGGGATCTATGAGGATATTTGGGCATCAATGGGGATCTATGGGGGTGTGTGGAGGGCTGAGGGGTCTATGGGGATCTATGGGGTTCTATGAGGTTCAATGGGGCTCTACAGGGATCTATGGGGATCTATGGGGGTCTATGGGGGCCTATGGGGATCTGTGGGGATCTATGAGGATGCTTGGGGATCTATGGGGGTGCAGGAATCTATGGGGGTCTGTGAGGATTTGTGGGGGTCTATGGGGGCGTCTATGGGGATCTTTGAGGATTAGTGGGGGCCTATGGTGATCTGTGGGGTCTATGGGTGTCTATGAGGATCTATAGGGATCTATGGGGGTCTATGAGGATTAGTGGGGATCTATGGGGATCTGTGGGGTCTATGGGGATCTATGGGGATCTACAGGGATCTATGGGGATATATGAGGGTCTCTGGGGGTCTGTGGGGATCTATGGGGATCTATGAGGTCTATGGGGATATATGAGGGTCTACAGGGATCTATGGGGGTCGGCGGGGGGGTTGTCTGGGGTGGGGGGGCGGGGGGCGAGGGGGGTCGGGCTGATGTCGCCTGTTGTGCCCCGCGTCCGTCTGTCCCCTGAGTCCTTGTGTCCCCGCGGTGGCTGCGGCGGTTTCAGCACCAGGGGCCTGGACAGCTCCCGGCCGGGGGGCTGAGGAGCGGGGGGGCTGGAGCTCCCTTACTGGGATTGACTGGGGCCTACTGGGGTTCACTGGGAGCTACTGGTCCCCCTGACACCTCCCTTACTGGGATTCACTGGGAATTACTGGTGCCCCTGCCACCTCCCTTACTGGGATTCACTGGGACTGTTGCCCTTAATACCTCCTTCACTGGGATTCACTGGGACCTACTGGAATTCACTGGGAATTACTGGTGCCCCTGCCACCTCCCTTACTGGGATTCACTGAGACCTACTCGTCCCCCTGACACCTCCCTTACTGGGATTAACTGGCATTCATTCCCTTACAACCTCCCTTACTGGGATTAACTGGGACTGGTGCCCTTACAACCTCCTTTACTGGGATTCACTGGGACTGGTGTCCTTGTGAACTCCCTTACTGGGATCCACTGGCCCTTACTGGCCACTGACCCCCGACTTTGGCACCCACCCCCCCCCCCCCCCAGGGCAAAACCTACGTCTTCGACCGCGTCTTCCCCCCTAACACCACCCAGGAGCAGGTCTACCATGCCTGTGCCATGCAGATCGTCAAGGGTGAGGGGGTCCCCGGGGATTTGGGGGGACCTGGAGGGGGGGGGGGTCCAAACTGGGGAACCCCCCCCTCTAGGGCCACCCAGGTCCATGGGGACCCTAAGGAGCGCTTGTGGAGGGGACACGATGGAGAAGCTTGGATGGAGCTTGGAGGAGTCCAAGAGACCTTGGAGGCATCCAGGAGATCTTGGGGTCCCTGTAGGACCTTTTGGGGGAGTCACTGGGGTCTCCAGGGATTTAGGGGGACCTGGGAGGGGGTCCAAACTGGAGACCCCCCCCCTAGGGACACCCAGGGCCATGGGGACACTGGGATTACTAGGAGGGGACAGGGGTGACCTTGTCTAGAGAGACCTTGGGGTGTCCAGGAGATCTTGGGGTCACTTCGAGGAGGTCATTGGGGTCTCCAGGGCTTTGGGGGGACCTGGGGGGGGTGTCCAAACTGGGGACCCTCCTACCCCTCCAAAACCACCCAGGGCCATGGGGACACTGGGATCACTAGGAGGGGACAGGGGTGACCTTAGGGTGTCCAGGAGATCTCGGGGTCACTTCAGGTGGGTCCCTGGGGGTCTCCAGGATTTTGGGGGGTCCTTGGGGAGCCCCTTGTGGTTTGGGGTGGGGGGAACAGGGACATCTCATGAGTTCCCTTGTGGGTTTCTCTGAGGTCCCTTGAGGCCTTGGGGGTGACCTCAGGTGCCATGGGGAGACCTTGGGGGGAAATCCCTCAGGATTTCTGGGGGGTTCTGGGGGGTTGGTGGGGTCCCCAACACCCCTTTCCTTGTCCCCCCAAGATGTCTTGGCCGGCTACAACGGCACCATCTTCGCCTATGGGCAGACCTCATCGGGCAAGACCCACACCATGGAGGTGAGGGGGGGGTCCCCAACTTTTTTTTGGGGGTCCCAATGAATTGGGGGGGACACTGACCCCCCATTTTGGGGGTGTTTGTGACCCCCCCCCCCCCCCCCGACCCTCCTGCACCCCAGGGGAAGCTTCATGACCCCCAGCAGATGGGGATCATCCCTCGCATAGCTCAGGACATCTTCAACCACATCTACTCCATGGACGAGAACCTGGAGTTCCACATCAAGGTGGGGGCACTGGGAGGCACTGGGGGATGCTGGGGGGTACTGGGAGGCACTGGGAGGTTGGGTTCCCACCTCCCCCCCCCCACCTCTCCCCAATTCAATGGATGAGAACCTGGAGTTCCACATCAAGGTGGGGGCACTGGGAGGCACTGGAAGGCACTGGGAGGCCACTGGGAGGTGCTGGGAGGTTGGGTTCCCACCTCTCCCCAATTCCATGGATGAGAATCTGGAGTTCCACATCAAGATGGGGAGCACTGGGAGGCACTGGGAGGTGCTGGGGGACACTGGGAGGCACAGGGTTGGTACTGGGAGGTTCTGGAGGGGCACTGGGTGGGTACTGGGGAACACTGGGAGGCACTGGATGGGTACTAGGAGGTACTGGGGAGCGCTGGGAGGTATTGGTGTGGGTACTAGGTGGCACTGGAGGGGCACTGGGTGGGTACTGGGGAGCACTGGGAGGCACTGGAAGGATGTGGGGGAGCACTGGGAGGCACTGGGTGGGTAGTGGGGATCACTGGAAGGCACTGGGTGGGTACTGGGGATCACTGGGAGGCACTGGGTGGGTACTGGGGAGGCACTGGGTTGGTACTAGGAGGTACTGGTTGGTTACTGGGGAGCACTGGGAGGCACTGGGTTAGTACTAGGAGGTACCAACCTCCTAGTTGGAGGTGCTGGGGCCACTGAGGGGGGCACTGGGAGGTGCTGGAGGTTGGGGTCCCACCTCTCCCCAATTCCTTCCTCGCAGGTTTCTTACTTTGAGATCTACCTGGACAAGATCCGCGACCTGCTGGACAGTGAGTAGGGGGGGACACTGGGAGTACTGGGAGATACTGGGAGGCGCTGGAAGGATGTTGGGGAGCACTGGGAGGCACTGGGTGGGTACTAGGAGGTACTGGGGAGTACTGGGGAGCACTGGGAGGAACTGGGTGGGTGCTGGGAATCACTGGAAGGATATGGAGGAGCACTGGGAGGCATTGGGTGGATACTGGGGAGCACTGGGAAGCACTGGGTGGGTACTGGGGAGCACTAGGAGGCACTGGGTTGGTACGGGGGAGCACTGGGTGGGTACTAGGGAGCACTGGAAGGCACTGGAAGGCACTAGAAGGATGTGGGGGAGCACTGGGAGACACTGGGTCGGTACTGGGAGGTACTGGGGAGCACTGGAAGGCACTGGGGGGGTACTAGGAGGTACTGGGAAGCACTGGGAGGTACTGGGGAGCACTAGGAGGAACTGGGTGGGTACTGGGAATCACTGGAAGGATATGGAGGAGCACTGAGAGGTATTGGGTGGATACTGGGGAGCACTGGGAGGCACTGGGAGGCACTGGGAGACACTGGGTTGGTACTAGGAGGTACTGGGGAGTACTGGGGAGCACTGGGAGGCACTGGGTGGGTACTAGGAGGTACTGGGGAGCACTGGGAGATACTGGGGAGCACTGGGAGGAACTGGGAATCACTGGAAAGATAAGAAGGAGCATTGGGAGGTATTGGGTGGATACTGGGGAGCACTGGGAGGCACTGGGAGGCACTGGGTGGGTACTGGGGAGCACTGGGAGGCACGGGGTTGGTACAAGGGAGCACTGGGTGGGTACTGGGGAGCACTGGGAGGCACTGGAAGGCACTGGAAGGATGTGGGGGAGCACTGGGAGACACTGGGTCGGTACTGGGAGGTACTGGGGAGCACTGGGTGGCACTGAGCGGGTACTGAGGAGCACTGGGAGGCACTGGGAGCTCCCAGAGCCTATTGGCCTGTCCCCACCCCATCCCCTGTGTCCCCTTCATCCCCAGTGACCAAGACCAACCTCTCAGTGCACGAGGACAAGAACCGTGTTCCCTACGTCAAGGTGAGGCATTCTGCCACAGAAACTGTCAGCCTCTGGCCTGGACAGGCACACCCTCTCCTGGGTAGAAAACTGTTTGGCTGGAGGGCCCAGAGAGTGGTGGGAAATGGTGTTAAGTCCAGCTGGAGGCCAGTGACAAGTGGGGTTCCCCAGGGCTCAGTGCTGGGTCCAGTCCTGTTCAATGTCTTCATCAATGACCTGGATGAGGGCATTGAGGGTACCCTTAGCAAGTTTGCAGATGACACTGAGCTGTGTGCAAGTGTGGATCTGCTGGAGGGTAGGGAGGCTCTGCAAAGGGACCTAAACAGGCTGGAGCACTGGGCAGTGTCCAACGGCATGAGGTTTAACACGGCCAAATGCCGGGTCCTGCACTTGGGCCACAACAACCCTAAGCAGAACTACAGACTGGGAGAAGCCTGGCTGGAAAACTGCCAGGAGGAGAGGGACCTGGGGGGGTTGGTCGACAGCGACTGACCATGAGCCAGCAGTGTGCCCAGGTGGCCAAGAAGGCCAATGGCATCCTGGCTTGGATCAGAAATGGTGTGACCAGCAAGGCCAGGGAGGTTCTTCTCCCTCTGGACTCAGCACTGGTGAGGCCGCTCCTTGAATCCTGTGTTGAGTTGTGGGCCCCTCAGCACAAGAAGGATGTTGAGGCTCTGGAGCGAGTCCAGAGAAGAGCGACGAGGCTGGTGAAGGGGCTGGAGAACAGGCCCTATGAGGAGCATCTGAGAGAGCTGGGGTTGTTTATCCTGGAGAAGAGGAGGCTGAGAGGAGACCTCATTACTCTCTACAACTACTTGAAAGGATGTTGTGGAGAGGAGAGAGCTGGGCTCTTCTGCCAAGGGACAGGGGACAGGACAAGAGGGAATGGCCTCAAGCTCCACCAGGGGAGATTTAGGCTAGAGATTAGGAGGATGTTTTTCACACAGAGGGTCATTGGGCATTGGAATGGGCTGCCCAGGGAGGTGGTTGATTCCCCTTCCCTGGAGGTGTTTAAGGGACGGGTGGACAAGGTCTTGAGGGACTTGGTTTAGTGTTAGATAGGAATGGTTGGACTTGATGATCTGATGGGTCCCTTCCAACCTGGTTGTTCTGTGATTCTGTGATTCTGTGAGGGACTAGGGCAGTCCCATGGGTGGGGGACCCCAAGGAGAACCCCGAGGTGACACTGGGGGTGTCCCCGTCCCCCCTCCCAGGGCTGCACCGAGCGCTTTGTCTCCAGCCCCGAGGAGATCCTGGACGTCATCGACGAGGGCAAATCCAACCGGCACGTGGCTGTCACCAGTGAGGGCACAGGGACACGGGTGCTGGGGGGACCCCTGGGGCATGATTGGGGTCCTCTGGGGTGATGTTGGGATGCCCTAGGTGGTCATCAGGGCACCGTGGGGTCAACTTGGGGCACTATGGGAGTCCCTGGGTCACCATGGAGTCCTTGGGGTGCTGTAGGGTCCACAGGGGGACGTAGGGGTCCTTGGGACACCATGGAGGTCCTTGGGGCACCACGGGGGTCCCTGGGGTGTTATAGGGTCCATAGGGGGACATAGAGGACCTTGGGACACCATGGAGGTCCTTGGGGTACATCATGAGGTCCCGGGGGTGCTCTAGGGTCCATATTGGGGGATGTAGATGACCTTGGGGCACCATGGGGGTCCTTGGGGTGCTGTAGGGTCCTTAGGGTGCTGTAGAGGTCCTCGGAGTACCGTGGAGCTCCATGGGGTGCATCATGAGTTCCCTGGAGTGCTGTAGGGTCCATAGGGGGACGTAGTGGTCCTTGGGTCACCATGGAGGTCTTTGGAGTGCTGTAGGGTCCATAGGGGCACATAGGGGTTCTTGGAGCACCATTGGGGTCCCTGGGGTGCTATAGGGTCCATAGGGGGACATAGGGGTCCTTGGGACACCATGGAGGTCCTTGGGGCACCATTGTGGTCCATAGGGGGACATAGAGGAACTTGGGGCACCATTGGGGTCCTTGGGGTGCTGTAGGGTCCATAGGGGCACATAGGGGTTCTTGGAGTACCATTGGGGTCCCTGGGGTGCTATAGGGACCATAGGGGGGCATAGAGGACCTTGGGACACCATGGAGGCTCCCTGGCATGCATCATGAGGTCTCTGAGGTGCTGTAGGGTCCACAGGGGGACATAGAGGACCTTGGGTCACCATGGGGGTCCCTGGGGTGCTGTAGGGTCCATAGGGGCACATAGGGGCTCTTGGAGCACCATTGGGGTCCCTGGGGTGCTATAGGGTCCATAGGGGGACATAGAGGACTTTGGGGCACCATTGGGGTCCTTGGGGTGCTGTAGGGTCCATAGGGGCACATAGGGGTTCTTGGAGCACCATTGGGGTCCCTGGGGTGCTATAGGGTCCATAGGGGGACATAGAGGACCTTGGGACACCATGGAGGTCCCTGGGGTGCATCATGAGGTCTCTGGGGTGCTGTAGGGTCCACAGGGGGACATAGAGGACCTTGGGACACCATGGAGGTCCTTGGGGTACATCATGAGGTCCCGGGGGTGCTGTAGGGTCCATATTGGGGGATGTAGATGACCTTGGGGCACCATGGGGGTCCTTGGGGTGCTGTAGGGTCCTTAGGGTGCTGTAGAGGTCCTCGGAGTACCGTGGAGCTCCATGGGGTGCATCATGAGTTCCCTGGAGTGCTGTAGGGTCCATAGGGGGACGTAGGGGTCCTTGGGTCACCATGGGGGTCCTTGGGATGCTGTAGGGTCCATAGGGGGACGTAGAGGACCTTGGGCAACCATGGGGGTCCTTGGGATGCTGTAGGGTCCATAGGGTGCTGTAGGGTTCATCAGAGCACCATGGTGGTCTCTGGGTCACCATGGAGGTCCCTGGGGTGCTGTAGGGTCCATATAGGGGGACATAGGGGTCCCTGGGTCACCATGGGGGTCACTGGGTGCTGTTGGGTCCATGTGGTCCTAGTGGTCCTTGGGCTACCATAGAGTCCATGTGGAACGGTGATGATGTCCCTGCCAAGCAGTGGGGGATCCTGGGGGTCCCATGGGGGATCTTTGGGGTCCCGTGGGGTCTCCAGAGCATCGTGGGTGGGGGGTGGTCCCTGTGGGGTTTTTGCGGGGTTGCAGCTTCTCTCTGTCCCCACAGACATGAACGAGCACAGCTCCCGCAGCCACAGCATCTTCCTCATCAACATCAAGCAGGAGAACGTGGAGACGGAGCAGAAGCTCAGCGGGAAGCTCTACCTGGTGGACCTGGCCGGGAGCGAGAAGGTCTGGGGGGGACCCCAAACCCCGAGGGATTATGGGAAGAGCTGGGGCTGGGGAGGGGCTGGGGAGCGAGAGGGTTTAGGGGGGACACCAACCCCGAGGGTCTGGGGCTTGGTGGGTTCTGGGATCATGCTGGAGGACATGGGATGGGAGGTTCCTCGGAGGAACCTCCATGGAGGATTTCCCAAGAGGGACATGGGGAGCTTGGGGACACCTATGGGACATTGGGGTCTGGGGTCTTCAGCTTGAGGTGGGGTTAGTGGATTGGGGGTCTTAGGGCTGGTGTCACCTTTGGGTTTGAGATCTTGGCTGGGGGGAGTCCTGGGCTGGGGGGACCCAAACCCTCAGGGGCTGCAGAGGAGCTGGGGCTGGAGGACATGGGATGGGAATTGGGACATGGGAGCTTGGGGACACCTGTGGGACATTGGGGTCTGAGGTCTTCAGCATGAGGTGGGGTCTTTGGATCACTGGATTGGGGGGTTCTGAGGGTCTTAGGGCTGGTGTCACCCTTGGGTTTGGGATCTTGGGGGGTCTGGGTCCTGGGCTGGGGGGACCTTGAAGTGAAGGTCTCTGGGGTTGGGGTGGCCCCATGGTGGGGGGGGTCTAATGGATGGGGGGATCTCTGAGGGGATCTCTGGGGTGATGGGGGTGGCCCCATGGTGGGGGTCTCTGAGGGGTCCGGCCCCCCCTAGGTCAGCAAGACGGGGGCCGAAGGGGCTGTGCTAGACGAGGCCAAGAACATCAACAAGTCCCTCTCAGCCTTGGGAAACGTCATCTCGGCCCTGGCTGAGGGCACGGTGAGACCTCCTGACCCCCAACGGCACCCCCTGACCCCCAGCTGCACCCCATGGACCCCCAACTGTACCCCACAGACCTGCAACTGCACCCCACAGACCCCCCAACTGCACCCCATGGTCCCATTGACCCCCAACTTCATCCCATGGTCCCATTGACCCCCAACTTCACCCCATAAACCCCCTGACCCACAACTTCACTTCATGGACCCACAACTTCACTTCATGGACCCCCAGACTCCTAAGGACCCCCTGACCCTTAACTTCACCCCATGGTCCCATTGACCCCCAACCTCACCCTATGGACACATCACATTCCAACCTCACCCCATGATCCTATTGAGCCCCAGCTTCACCTCATGGACCCTGCTGCACCCCGACTACACCTGGGGATGTGAGGGTCCCCCCTGAACCCCCTTTTTTTCCCCCCTCAGAAGGCCTACGTGCCCTACCGGGACAGCAAGATGACTCGGATCCTGCAGGACTCACTGGGAGGGAACTGCCGCACCACCATGTTCATCTGCTGCTCCCCCTCCAGCTACAATGACGCTGAGACCAAGTCCACCCTCATGTTTGGCCAGAGGTGGGGGACCACCCCTGCACCCCAACAGCACCCACTGAACCCCAGCTGCACCCCAACTGCGCCCCAAGTGCAGCCCATCTCCACCTCCACCTCCATCTCCACCTCCACCTCCATCTCCATCCCCAGCTTTACTCAAACAGCACCCACTGCTCCCCAACTTCACCCCAACAGCACCCACTGCCTCCTAACTTTACTCCTACAGCACCCACTGCCCCCCAAGTTCACCCCAAGCACCCCAACTTCACCCCAACTGCACCCACTACCCCCTAAGTTCACCCCAACTGCACCCCAACTGCACCCCAACTACACCCACTGCCCCCCAACAGCACCCACTGCCCCCCAACTTCAGCCCAACAGCACCCACTGCCCCCCAACTTCACTCAAAGAGCACCCACTGCCCCCCAGCTTCACCCCAACAGCACCCACTGCAGCCCAACTTCACTCAAACAGCACCCACTGCCCCCAAACCTTCACCCCAAACCTGGTGGTGGGACCTTAGGATGGAGGTCGCTGTGGTGGCCACCTCAGGGGGTGCTGCCTGGAAAGTGGGGGTTCCCGTTGAAGGGGTCCCCCAACTGCCCCCCCAAGGGCCAAGACCATCAAGAACACGGCATCGGTGAACCTGGAGCTGACGGCCGAGCAGTGGAAGAAGAAGTACGAGAAGGAGAAGGAGAAGAACAAGGCGCTGAAGGAGACCATCGCCAAGCTGGAGGCTGAGCTGAGCCGCTGGCGCAGTGGTGAGAGGGGACCCCAAACATCTAGGGGGTGATCCGACCCATCTCCATCCCCATCTCCATCCCCATCCCCACATCCACCTCTGTCTCCACCTCCATCTCCATCTCCATCATCATCCCCGTCTCCATCCCCATCCCCATCCCCATCTCCATCTCCACCTCCACCTTCATCTCCATCTCCACCTCCATCCCCTTCCCCATCTCCACCTCCATCCCATCCCACCACCTCACCCCCCTGCTTCTCCAGGAGAAGCTGTCCCTGAGACGGAGCAGCTGAGCGGGAGTGAGGCAGAGACCGGGATGGGTGAGGGGACAGGCGAGGGGACGGACGAGGTGGCCGGCCCCATCGGGGAGACCCCCCTCAATGACAACAGCTCCTCCATCGTCATCCACATCTCGGACGAGGAACGGCGCAAGTACGAGGAGGAGATCCGCAAGCTCTACAAGCAGCTGGATGACAAGGTGGAGAACAGGACCTCTCCCTTGGGTCACTGAGGTCCTCCAAATGCCCCTTAGACCTCCCAGAACCCCTGAGACTCCACAGGACACTTGAGGAGACCTCCCAGTCTCATTAAGACTCCCCGAGACCCTTGGAGACCTCCCAGTTCTCCCCAAGACCCTTGGAGACCTCCCAGTCCTTCCCAAGACCCTTGGAGACCTCCCAGTTCTCTCCAAGACCCTTGGAGATCTCCCAGTTCTCTCCAATGTCCCCAAGACTCTTGGAGACATCCCACTCCTTCCCAAGACCCTTGGAGACCTCCCAGTCCTCCCAGCACCTCCAGTTTTCAGACCCCAACCCCTCGGGGTGGCTGCATGGACCCTCCCGTCCCATCATCTTCCCCCTTTCTAAGGATGATGAGATCAACCAGCAGAGCCAGATCATGGAGAAGCTCAAGCAGCAGATGCTGGACCAGGAGGAGGTGAGGAGGTGACCCCCACAAGCCCCCATATCCCCCCAACCCTGACCTCTGAGACCCCCAATCCTGACCCCTGAGATCCCTCTGGGACCCCCAACCCTGACTCCTGGGACCCCCCCCAGGACCCCTCCCCAGGTCCCACTGACCCCTGGGACCCCCCCAGTACCCCTCCCCAGGTCCCACTGACCCCTGGGACCCCCCAAGGGCCCCTCCCCAGGTCCCACTGACCCCTCTGGGACCTCCTTGGACCCCTCCAACCTCACCCCTGGGACCCCATTGAAGACCACCATGGGCACCCAACTGAGATTGGCCGTGGGACCCCACTGAGAACCACCCGATCCCTCATCCCTGACCCTCTGGTATCCCTCTGGGACCCCCATGTTCCCCTCCAACCTCATCCCCTAGGACCTCTCCCCAGATCCCTCATCCCTCATCCTTGGGCCCCTCTAGGACCCTCCTGGACTCCTCCAACCTCATTCCATGGGACCCCCAATACAATGACCCATGAGTCCCCACTGAGAACCACCCGATCCCTCAACTCTGAGCCTCTGGGACCCACTTTGATCCCTGGGGACCCCCGGGCTCATTTGCAGGTGCTGGCGGCGGCGCGGGGCGGAGGGGAGGCTGCGCGGCGGGAGCTGGCAGCTCTGCGTGCCGAGCACGGGGCGGCCCGGGCCGAGGTGGCCGAGGTGCTGGCGGCGCTGGAGGAGCTGGCGCGCAGCTACGACCGCAAAGCCCAGGAGGCCGAGGACACCGGGCGCCACAACCGCCGGCTGGCTGATGAGCTGGCCCGCACTGAGGTGACACCCCCAGGACCACCAGCACACACCAAACTGGGGTTGGAGATGGGATCCAGTGGGAACCAGCTTGAGCACCAACTGGGATTCAAGATGGGACCCAGTGAGAACCATCATCGGCTCCCAACTGGGATTGAACATGGGACCCAGTGGGAACCATCATGAACTCCTAACTGGGATTAAACATGGGACCCAGTGGGAATCATCATGGGCTCCTAACTGGGATGGCCACAGGACCCAGTGGGAACTATCATGAGAATCCAACTGGGACTGAACATGGGACAGAGAGGGAACTATCATGAGCTCCTAACTGGGATTAAACATGGGACCCAGTGGGAATCATCATGGGCTCCTAACTGGGATTGAACATTGGACCCAGTAGGAACCATCATGAGCTCCTAACTGGGATTGAACATGGGACCCAGTGGGAATCATCATGGGCTCCTAACTGGGATTGAACATTGGACCCAGTAGGAACCATCATGAGCTCCTAACTGGGATTGAACATGGGACCCAGTGGGAATCATCATGGGCTCCTAACTGGGATGGCCACAGGACCCAGTGGGAACTATCATGAGAATCCAACTGGGACTGAACATGGGACAGAGAGGGAACTATCATGAGCTCCTAACTGGGATTAAACATGGGACCCAGTGGGAATCATCATGGGCTCCTAACTGGGATTGAACATTAGACCCAGTAGGAACCATCATGAGCTCCTAACTGGGATTGAACATGGGACCCAGTGGGAATCATCATGGGCTCCTAACTGGGATTGAACATTGGACCCAGTAGGAACCATCATGAGCTCCTAACTGGGATTGAACATGGGACCCAGTGGGAATCATCATGGGCTCCTAACTGGGATTGGCCACAGGACCCAGTGGGAATCATCATGGGCTCCTAACTGGGATTGAACATGGGACCCAGTGGGAATCATCATGGGCTCCTAACTGGGATTGAACATTGGACCCAGTAGGAACCATCATGAGCTCCTAACTGGGATTGAACATGGGACCCAGTGGGAATCATCATGGGCTCCTAACTGGGATTGGCCACAGGACCCAGTGGGAATCATCATGGGCTCCTAACTGGGATTGAACATGGGACAGAGTGGGAACCATCATGAGCACCAACTGGAATTGAACATGGGACAGAGTGGGAACTATCATGGGCTCCTAACTGGGATTGAACATGGGACCCAGTGGGAATTATCATGGGCTCCTAACTGGGATTGGCCACTGGACCCAGGGAGAACCATCACGGGCTCCCAACTGGGATCCCTGCTGATACCCTCACTTGACCCCAGTGGGAACCCCAAAGTATCTTATCAACTGGGACCCCCACTGGGATCTTACTGGGAACCCTAACTGCTACCCCAGCCAGGATCCAGAGTCCCATGGTGGTGGAACTGGGGGTACTTAGATTTCAGAATGGGTGGAACTGGTGGTGCTGGTGTTCTGTGGTGGTGGAACTGGTGGTGCTGGGATTCCGTGATGATGGAACTGGTGGTGCTGGGATTCCATACTCTAGAGGTTCTGGGGTTCTGGGGGTGTCGGGGTGCCAGGCATTGACTGTCCCCTCAGGCAACAACGCTGTCCCTGGAGTCGGAGCTGCAGCGGGTACGGGAGCTGGGGGGGCAGCAGCGCAAGCGAGCGGCCGAGGTCCTCAACGGCCTCATGAAGGACCTCAGTGAGTTCAGCCTCATCGTGGGCAACGGCGAGATCAAACTGGTGAGGGACCCCCAAACCCCCACCCCGTGCCCCCCCAGTGGCTTCCACGGGACCTTGGGGGGTCAGGGTACAGCAGGAGTTGGGGGGCTAGGGGGTCAGAGTGCGTCTGGGGACCTTGGGGGTTCAGGGTACAGCAGGAGTTGAGGGGCTGGGGAGGGTCACAGTGGGGCTGGAGGTGGCACAAGGGCTCTGGGGACCTTGGGGGTTCAGGATACGGAACGAGTTGGGGGGCTGGGGGGGATCCCAGTGGGGCTGGGGGGGGCACAAGGGGGCTGGGGACCTTGGGGGTTCATGGTGCAGAAGGAGTTGGGGGGCTGGGGGGTCACAGTGGGTCTAGGGGGGCACAGTGGGACTGGGGGGACACAAGGGGTCTAGGGACCTTGTGGTGCAGGGGGTACAGCAGGAGTTGGGGGTCTGGGAGGGCATAGTGGGACTGGGGGGGGCACGAGGGGTCATGGGACCTTGAGGACTAGGGGTACAGCAGGAGTTGGGGGACTGGGGGGGTCAGAGTGGGACTGGGGGCGCACAGTGGGACTGGGGGGGCACAAGGGGTCTAGGGACCTTGTGGGGCTGGGGGTACAGCAGGAGTTGGGAGGCTGGGGGGGCACAAGGGATCTGGGGGTACAGAAGGAGTTGGGAGGCTGGAGGTGGCACAAGGGGTCTTGGGACCTTGAGGACTAGGGGTACAGCAGGAGTTGGGGGGCTGGGGGGTCCCAGTGGCGCTGGGGGGGACCTTGAGGACCTTGGGTGTCCCCAGCCTGTGGAGGTGAGCGGAGCCATCGAGGAGGAGTTCGCGGTCGCCCGGCTCTACATCAGCAAGATAAAGTCGGAGGTGAAGTCGGTGGTGAAGCGGTGCCGGCAGCTGGAGAACCTGCAGGTGGAATGTCACCGCAAGATGGAGGTGACAGGGAGAGAGCTCTCCTCCTGCCAGCTCCTCATATCCCAGGTGGGTGGGGAGGGACCTGGAGGTGGTTACGGAATCATGGGAATGATTCCAAGGTTGGCAACACCATGGTTGGTGACCCCATGGTTTGAAGGCCCTGGGGTTCAGTAGCCCAGGGTCTCAGTGGTCTCACAGTTCAGTGACCCCATGGTTTGAAGGCCCTGGGGTTCGGTAGCCCAGGGTCTCAGTGGTCTCGCAATTCAGTGACCCCACAGCTTGATGACCCCATGGTTTGGTGACTCCATGGTTGATGACCCCAGGGCTCAGTGTCCATGGGGTATGGTGCCCATGGCGTGTGTTGACCCTGAGATTTGGTGGCCCGATGGCTGAATGACCCCATGGCTGGATGACCCCATGGCTGGTGACCCCATGGCTGGATGACCCCATGGCTGGTGACCTCACGGCTGGATGACCCCATGGCTGGATGACCCCATGGCTGGTGACCCCATGGCTGGATGTCCCCATGGCTTGATGATCCCATGGTTGATGTCCCCATAGTTGGTGGCCCCATGCCTGGATGACCCCACGGCTGGATGTCCCCATGGCTTGATGATCCCATGGTTGATGTCCCCATAGTTGGTGACCCCATGGCTGGATGACCCCATGGCTGGATGTCCCCATGGCTTGATGATCCCATGGTTGATGTCCCCATGGCTTGGTGACCCCACGGCTGGTGACCCCATGGCTGGTGACCCCATGATTGGTCACCCCATGGTTGGTCACCCCATGACTAATGACCCCATGGCTGGTGACCCCATGGCTGCGTGACCCCATGGTTGGGTGACCCCATAGTTGATGACCCCATGGTTGATGACCACATGCTTGATAACCCCATGGTTGGTGACCCCATGGTTGGTGACCCCCTGGCTGATGACCCCATGGCTGGATGACCCCATGATTGGGTGACCCCATGGTTGGTGACCCCATAGTTGATGACCCCATGGCTGACGACCCCATGGTTGGGTGACCCCATGGTTGATGACCCTATGGTCGATGACCCCATGGCTGGATGACCCCATGGTTGATGGTCTTATGATTGGTGACCCCATAGTTGATGACCCCATGGTTGGTGACCCCATAGTTGGTGACCCCATAGTTGATGACCCCATGCTTGATGACCCCATGGCTGGTGACCCCATGGTCTGGTGACCCCATGGCTGGGTGACCCCATGGCTGGTGACCCCATGCTTGATGACCCCATGCTTGATGACCCCATGGTTGGTGACCCCATGGTTGGTGACCCCATGGCTGATGACCCCATGGTTGGTGACCCCATGGTTGGTGACCCCATGATCTGGTGACCCATTGGCTGGTGACCCCATGATTGGGTGACCCCATGGTTGGTGACCCCATGGCTGATGACCCCATGGTTGGTGACCCCATGGTTGGTGACCCCATGGTTGGTGACCCCTTGTTTGGGTGACAGCACGAGGCCAAGATCCGCTCGCTGACCGAGTACATGCAGACCGTGGAGCTGAAGAAACGGCACCTGGAGGAGTCGTATGACGCCCTCAGCGAGGAGCTCGCCCGCCTGCAGGCCCAGGGTGGGGCTGGGGGGCATCAGGGGGCTGGGGACCTTGGGGGGCTGGGGGGCAGCAGGAGTTGGGGGGCTGAGGGTCACAGTGGGGCTGGAGGGGGCACAAGGTGTCTGGGGTCCTTGAGGGACTGGGGGTACAGGAGGAGTTGGGGGGCTGGGGGTCCCCCAGGCTGGTCCCCCCAACTCCATATCCTCCAACAGAGACGGCTCAGGGGGTTCCCCGCAGGGAGCAGGATGAGACCCCTGACACCGATGAGGTCAAGGTGAGGGGGAGCTGGCGGGGGGGGGGGGGGGAACCCCTGGTTGAGGGGGGGGGTCCTTGTGGATGTGGGGGTGGCAGGGGGACCCCGGGGGGGCTGGGGTGGGAGGGGTGTTGGGGTGCAGGGTTGGAGTTCAGGGTCAGTTTGAGGGTTCAGGGTTGGGGGGGTCAGTTTGGGGGTGCAGGCTTGGGGTGGGGATCAGTTTGGGGTTCAGGGTCAAGGGGAGGGGTCAGTTTTGGGGTGAGGGGTCAGTTTTGGAGCACGGGGACAGTTTGGGGTTCAGGATTGGGGTGGGGGTTTCAGTTTTGGGGTTCTGGGTTGGTTTTGGGGGTCAGGCTCAGTTTTGGGGTTAGGGGTCAATTTGGGGGTTCCAGGTCGGGTTGGGGGTCAGGTTTGGGGTTCAGGGTCAGTCTTGGGGGTTATTTTGGGGGGTACAGAGTCAGTTTTGGGGTGTGGGGTCATTTGGGAGTTCATGGTTGGGGTTGGGGTCAGGTTTGGGGTTCAGGGTTGGGGCCAGGGGTCAGTTTAAGGGTTGGGGTCAGTTTGGGGGTTCAGGGTCAGTTTCAGGGTTTGGAGTCAGTTTGGGGGTTCGGGGTCAGTTTCAGGGTTCGGGGTCAGTTTCAGGGTGGGGGGTCAGGGCAGGGGGTCAGTTTCAGGTTTGAGGGTTGGGGTGAGGGGTCAGTTTTGGAGTTCGGGGTGACTCTGGGGGTGCTGGGGGGGGCAGAAGGCGCTGCAGCTGCAGCTGGAGAGCCAGCGGGAGGCACAGCAGAAGCAGCTCAGCCGCCTGCGCGACGAGGTCAACGAGCGCCAGAAGATCATCGACGAGTTGAGGGAGTGAGTCCCGACCCTGAACCCGACCTTGACCCTGACCCCAACCTCGACCTCCAACCCTGACCCCAACCCCAACCTCGACCTCCAACCTTGACGCCAACACCAATTTCCAACCCTGACCCCGACTCCAACCATCACCTCCTTCCCTGTCCCTGACCTTGACCTCCAACCTTGACCCCAACCTTGATCTCCAACCCTGACCCTGACCTTAACCTCCATCCCTGTCCCAAACATTGACCTCCATCCCTGTCCTTGGCTTTGACCTTGACCTCCATCCCTGTCCCCAGTCTCAACCTCCATCCCTGTCCCCAACCTTCACCCCAGCCTTGATCTCCAGCCCTGACCCCGACCCTGACCTTCACCTCCAACCCTGACCCTGATCTCAGTCTCCATCCCTGTCCCCAAGCTTAACCTCCATTCCTGACCCCAACCTCACTCTCCAACCCTGACCCCAACCTTCACCTCCATCCCTGTCCCTGACCCCAAACGCGACTCTCTGTCCCTGACCTTGACCCCCACCCTGACCCCATCCCCAACCTTGACCCCAACCTCAACTCTCGCCCTTGTCCTTGACCGTGACCTCCACCCCATCCTTGTCCCCAACCCTGACCTGAGCCCCATCCCTCCATCTGTCCATCTCCCTGACCGCTTGACCATCCATCTGTCCCTTTGACCTCCTCTCTGTCCATCTGTCCATGCTCTGACCTCCTGTCTATCCATCTGTCCTCCTGTCCATCTGTCCACCTCTCCTCCTTTCCACCCACCCACACCCGGACCTCCTGTCTGTCCGTCCATCCATGATCTGACCTCCTGTCTGTCTGTCTGTCCATGCTCTGACCACCTGTCTGTCCATCTGTCTGTCCTCCTGTCCATCTGTCCATCTCTCCTCATGTCCATCCATCCATCCATGCTCTCATCTCCAGTCTGTCTGATCTCCTGTCCACCCACCCGCCCCCTGACCTCCTGTCTGTCCATCTGTCCATCTCTCCTCGTGTCCACCTGTCCATGCTCTGACATCCTATCTGTCTGTCTGTCTGTCCTCAGCCTGAACCAGAAGCTGGAGCTGGAGCTGGAGAAGCTGCGAGCAGAGCACGAAGCCCTGAGGGGCGAGGAGAGAGCCAAGGCCGCTCGGCTGCAGGAGCTCACGTGGGACCCCAAAAAACACCCCCGGGACCCCCAAACCACCCCTGAGACCCCCAAACCACCCCTGGAACCCCAAACCCACCTCTGGGACCACCAAACCACCCCTGAGACCCCAAAACCACCCCTGGGACCCCCAAAACCACCCCTGGGACCCCAAAACCACCTGTGTGATCCCTTAACCATGTCTGGGACCCCTTAACCACCCCTGGGACCCCCAAACCACCCCTGAGACCCCTTAACCACCCCTGGGACCCCAAACCCACCTCTGGGACCCCTTAACCACCCCTGGGACCCTCTAAACCACCCCTGGGACCCCAAACCCACCCCCAGGACTCCCAAACCACCCCTAGGACCCCAAAATCAGCCCTGGGAACCCTTCCTTAAATGTTGGGGTGTCCCCACTCCAGGTTACTCTACGAGCGGCATGAGCAGTCGAAACAGGACCTGAAGGGGCTGGAGGAGACTGTGGTAAATTGGGGGGTCCTGGGGGGCTTGGGTTGGGGAAGCTGGGGGTGGTTTTGGGGTCCCAGGGGTAGTTGTGAGGTCTCAGGGATGATTTTGTGGGTCCCAGTGGTGGTTTTGGGGGTCTCGGGGGTTGTTTGGGGGTCCCAGGGGTGGTTTTGGGGTCCAAGGGGTGGTTTTGGGGGTCTCAGGGGTGATTTTGGGGTCTCAGCTAAGCTCATAAATCGAGCTTTAAACTAGAGGTGAAGGGGAAAGGGATTGAGTCCAGGGCGGTGATTCTCCCTCTGGACTCAGCACTGGTGAGGCCGCTCCTTGAATCCTGTGTCCAGTTGTGGGCCCCTCAGCACAAGAAGGATGTTGAGGCTTTGGAGAGAGTCCAGAGAAGAGCGACGAGGCTGGTGAAGGGGCTGGAGAACAGGCCCTGTGAGGAGCGACTGAGAGAGCTGGGGGGATTCAGCCTGGAGAAGAGGAGGCTGAGGGGAGACCTCATTACTCTCTACAACTACCTGAAAGGAGGTTGTAGAGAGGAGAGAGCTGGGCTCTTCTCCCAAGGGACAGGGGACAGGACGAGAGGGAATGGCCTCAAGCTCCACCAGGGGAGATTTAGGCTGGAGATTAGGAGGAAGTTTTTCACAGAAAGGTTCATTGGGCATTGGAACAGGCTGCCCAGGGAGGTGGTTGATTCCCCTTCCCTGGAGGTGTTTAAGGGACGGGTGGATGAGGTATTGAGGGACTTGGTTTAGTGTTAGGTAGGAATGGTTGGACTAGAAGATCCGATGGGTCCCTTCCCACCTGGTTGTTCTGTGATTCTGTGATTCTGTGAGTCCAGGCTAGGCAAGTGCGTGCCTGGATGCAGGGCACTAGAGATTAGGAGAGGGTGTGCTGGGGAGGAAGTGGGGGAGAATGCACCCTGGAGCAGCAAAGGAGATACAGGTATACTGGTGCTACAGTTAACAGGCAACTGGGAACAAGCACTGTCCCCTCTAAGAGGGCTGAAGGCTCAGCTACTCAGCTGAAGTGCATTTACACCAATGCACGCAGCAGGGGGAATAAGATGGAAGAGCTGGAAGCCGTCATAGGGCAAGGAGCCTATGATATCGTTGCCATCACGGAAACGTGGTGGGATGACTCTTATAACTGGAGTTCAGCTATGGTGGGGTATAAACTCTTCAGAAGGGATAGGAAGGGTAGGAGAGGAGGTGGAGTAGCCCTCTTTGTAAGGGAGGACTTGGACACCACTGAGATGGACTGTGGCGATGAGGAGATTGAGTGCCTGTGGGTTAAGATCAAGGGAGCCCATAAGAAGCCAGATTTTGTGCTGGGAGTCTGTTACAGGCCACCCAGCCAAGGAGAAGCAGCTGAGGAGCTCTTCTTTAAACAGCTGGGGTCAATCTCCAAGTCAGTGCCTCTTGTCCTTGTGGGAGACTTGAATCTCCCTGATATCTGCTGGGAGTACAATAGAGCAGAAAGGAAGCAGTCTAGGAGGTTCCTGGAGTGCGTGGAAGACAACTTCCTTGCACAGCTGGTTAATGAACCTACGAGGGAAGGTGCCCTCCTGGACTTGCTGTTTGTCAGCAGAGAGGTCTTGAGGGACATGGGTTAGTGTTTGATGGTAATGGTTGGACTAGATGGTCCGATGGGTCCCTTCCAAACTGGTTGTTCTATGATTCTATGATTCAGGGTTAATTTTGAGTGTCCAAGGGATGATTTGGGGTGTCCAAGGGATGATTTAGGGGTCCTGGGGATGGTTTTGGGGTCTCAGGGGTGGTTTGGGGGTCCCGGGGGTGGTTTTGGGGTCCCAGGGGTGGGTTTGGGGGGTCCCAAGATTGAAGTTGGGTTTCCATGGGCAATGTTGGGGTCCCAGTGGTGGTTTGGGGGTCCCAGGGCTGATTTAGAGGTCCCAGGGGTGGTTTTGGGGTCCAAGGGGTGGTTTGGGGGGTCTCAGGGGTGATTTTGGGGTCTCAGGTTTGATTTTGGGTGTCCAAGGGATGATTTGGGGTGTCCAAGGGATGATTTAGGGGCCCTGGGGATGGTTTTGGGGTCTCAGGAGTGGTTTTGGGGTCCCAGGGGTGGGTTTGGGGGTCCCAGGGGTGGGTTTGGGGTCCCTGGGGATGATTTAGAGGTCTCAGGTGGGTTTGGGGTCTCAGGGATGGTTTGGAGGGTGGTCTGGGGGGGGGTTTGGGGGTGTCCTAGGAGGGTTGGGGGAGGTCTGGGGGATTTGGAGGTGTCTGGGGGACCCCCTCACCCCCTGTGTGTCCCCCCAAAAACAGGCTCGTGAACTCCAGACCCTCCACAACCTGCGCAAGCTGTTTGTTCAAGACGTCACGACTCGAGTCAAGAAAGTGAGGGGGGGAGGGACACCCCAAAAAAATTGGGGGGGTTGGGGGGTGAAAAGGGGAGGGGTAAGGAGGGGTGTAAATAAGGGAGGGGGAAAAATGGGGGTGAAGGGGGGGCAGGAGAGGAGGGTAAGAAGAGAGGGAAGGTTTTGGGGTGCTAAGGGGGCTTTGGGCTGCTAAGGGGGTTTGGGGATGTCAGGCTTCGGGGTGCCAAAGGGATTTGAGGTGCTATATGGCACGTCGGGGGTGCCAAGGGGGTTTGGGGGTGTCAGGCTTGGGGGTGCCAAGGTGGTTTTGGGGTGACACGATGGGTTTGGGGTCACATGGTGGTTTGGGATGCCTGGCTTGGTTTTGGGGTGACACGATGGGTTTGGGGTGCCAGGGGTGTTTTGGGGTGCTGTGGGGGCTTGGGGGGTGTCAGGCTTGGGGGCGCTATGGGGGTTTTGGGGTGCCAAGGGGGTTTGGGTCTGCCAGAGAGATTTGGGGTGCTGTATGGGGGTTTGGGGGTCCTAGGGGGGGTTTGGGGGTGTCAGGCTCGGGAGGTGCCAGAGGGATTTGGGGTACTATGGGGGTTTGGGGGGACAAGGTGGCGGTTGGTGTGACATAGAATCACAGAATCACAGAACAACCAGGTGGGAAGGGACCCATTGGATCTTCTAGTCCAACCATTCCTACCTAACACTAAACCAAGTCCCTCAAGACCTCATCCACCCGTCCCTTAAACACCTCCAGGGAAGGGGAATCAACCACCTCCCTGGGCAGCCTATTCCAATGCCCAATGACCCTCTGCGTGAAAAACCTCCTCCTAATCTCCAGCCTAAATCTCCCCTGGTGGAGCTTGAGGCCATTCCCTCTTGTCCTGTCCCCTGTCCCTTGGCAGAAGAGCCTAGCTCTCTCCTCTCCACAACATCCTTTCAAGTAGTTGTAGAGAGTAATGAGGTCTCCTCTCAGTCTCCTCTTCTCCAGGCAAAACAACCCCCCCAGCTCTCTCAGCCGCTCCTCATAGGGCCTGTTCTCCAGCCCCTTCACCAGCCTCGTCGCTCTTCTCTGGACTCGCTCCAGAGCCTCAACATCCTTCTTGTGCTGAGGGGCCCACAACTGGACACAGGATTCAAGGAGCAGCCTCCCCAGTACTGAGTCCAGAGGGAGAATCACCTCCCTGGCCCTGCTGGTCACACCATTTCTGATCCAAGCCAAGATGCCATTGGCCTTCTTGGCCACCTGGGCATACTCCTGCCTCATGGTCAGTCACTGTCGACCAACCCCCCCAGGTCCCTCTCCTCCTGGCAGTTTTCCAGCCAGGCTTCTCCCAGTCTGGAGCTCTGCATAGGGTTGTTGTGCCCCAAGTGCAGGACCCGGCATTTGGCCGTGTTAAACCTCATGCCGTTGGACACTGCCCAGTGCTCCAGCCTGTTTAGGTCCTTTTGCAGAGCCTCCTTACCCTCCAGCAGATCCACACTTGCACACAGCTCAGTGTCATCTGCAAACTTGCTAAGGGACATGGTGATTTTGGGGTGCTATGGGGGGATGGGGGTGCCAAGGGGGTTTAGGGTGCCAAGGGAATTTGGGGGTGCTGGGTTTTGGGGTGACATGGTGGGGATTGGGGAGCCATGGGGGGTTTGAGGGTGTCAGGCTTGGGGGTGCCAGAGGGATTTGGGGTGCTCTATGGGGGCTTGGGGGTGCCAAGCTTGGTTTTGGGGTGACATGATGGTTTTGGGGTGCCGGGGGGGGTTGTGCTAAGGGGGTTTTGAGGTGTCAGGCTCAGGGGGTGCCAGATGGATTTGGGGTGCCAAGGGAGTTGGGGGGTCCCAGGTTTGGTTTTGGGGTGCTGTGTTGGATTTGAGGGTGCTGGGGGGGGGTTGTCTCTGAGGGTCCCAGGGTGGATTTGAAGGCTCTCTGGGGGCCCCAGACTGAGTTTTGGGGTACCCAGTTGGGTTTTGGGGGTCCCAGACTGGGTCTGTGGGTTCCAGACTGGATTCTGAGGATGCCCAGCAGGTTTTTGGGGTGGCCAGTGGGGGGGGCTTGGGGGTGCCAGACTGGATTTTGGGGGGTCCCAGGCTTGGTTTTGGGGTTACCCAGACTGGATTTTGCGGGTACCCAGCTTGGTTTTGGGGTTCCTGGCTGGACTTTGTTGGTACCCAGCTCTGTTTTGGGGGGTCCCAGGCTGGATTGTGGGTGTCTCAGGCTGGAATTTGGGGTCCCAGGCTTGGTTTGGGGGTCCCAGACTGGATTTTGGGGGTACCCAGCTGGGTTTTGGGGTCCCAGGCTTGATTTTGGGGGTGCCCAGCCAGGTTTTGGGGATGCCATGGGCTAGGGGTGCCATGGTTTCGGGGTCCCATGGGTTTCGGGGCACTCAGATGGGTTTTGGGGGTACCCAGCTGGTTTTTGGGGTGCTGTGCACCACTCTGCTCTCTGTTTTGTGGTACCTAGTTGGGTTTGGGTGTCCCCGGCTGGGTTTTGGGGACACCCAGCAGCGTTTTGGGGTGCCAGGGTGGGCGTTGGGGGCGTTGATGTGCCCTCCTGGTTTTTTGGGGTGCCCACGTGTGGGTTTTGGGGTGCGCAGAGCGCCGAGCTGGAGCCCGAGGACAGTGGGGGGCTGCACTCCCAGAAGCAGAAGATTTCCTTTCTTGAGAACAACCTGGAGCAGCTTACAAAGGTTCACAAGCAGGTGGGATTTTTTTTGGGGGGGCCCCCACCCCACATTCCCCCCCAAGTGCTCCAATAGCCCCCCCAGAAGTGCCAGAGCCCCCCAAAAGTGCCAGCTTCCCCCCAGCATCACCCCCTCCCCATCCTGACCCCCATTCCCATTCATTTCTATCCTGATTCCCCATCCCGTTCTACCCCCCAACTCTGCCCCCCCATTCCCATCCTGGCCCCCCCATTCTTCCCCCCAAATTCCCATCCTGCCTCCCCATATACATCCTGCCTCCCCATCCTGCCTCCCCATCCTGCCCCCCTATTTCCATCCTGCCCCATTCCCATCCTGCCCCCCATTCCCATCCTGCCTCCCCATACCCCTCCTGCTCCCCCCTCCCCATCCTGCCCCCCACCATCCTGTCCCCCCATTCCCATCCCTCCCCCCCATTTCCATCCTGTCCCCCCATACCCCTCCTGTTCCCCCCCTCCCCATCCTGCCCCCCCATTCCCATCCTGCCCCCCATTTCCCATCCTGCCCCCTTCCCATCCTGCCCCCCCATCTCCATCCCGGCCCCCATCTTCATCCTGCCCCCCCATTCATTGTCGAGGGGGCGCCCCATGCTGACCCCCCACTCTGTTCCCCTCCCCTGCTGTCCCCCCCCCCAGCTGGATCTCTGGGTGTGCAAGGTACCGCCCCCCCCACCCACTCCACCCCAGGCAGCACATGGCTAGGGGGGACCCCATCCCCCCACCCCCAGTCCCCTCTTTCCCAGCCACCTGGACCCCTCTAATTTTTTTTTTTTGGGGGGGGTGGGTGTCACTGCCCTGCTCAGCACTTTCCTGCCCCCTCCTCACCTGCTGCCCCCCCTTCACAGTCACAAACCCACTGCTGCATGTGGCACTAATGGGGGGGCTGGGACCCCTCCCCCCAGCACTTTGGGGGGGCTGGGACCCCTCCCATGGATCCACTTGGGTGCAGTGGGTGCTCTTGGTGCACTGTGGGTGCTCTGAGTGCTCTGGATGCTCTGTGGGTGCTCTGGATACTCTGTGGGTGCTCTGTGGGTGCTCTGTGGGTGCTCTGTGGGTGCTCTGGGTGCTCAGTGGATGTTCTGTGGGTGCAGTGGATGCCCTGTGGGTGCCCTGGGGATGCTCTGTGGATGCTCTGGATGCCCTGGGTGCTCTGTGGGTGCTCTGTGGGTGCTCTGGATTCTCTCTTGGTGCTCAGTGGATGCTCTGGGGATGCTCTGGGGATGCTCTGGGGACGCTGTGGGTTCAGTGGGTGCTCCGTGGGTACCCTCTCCCCCACGGGCTGACCCCCCCCCCCCGCAGCTGGTCCGTGACAATGCAGACCTGCGCTGCGAGCTTCCGAAGCTGGAGAAGCGTCTCCGAGCTACGGCTGGCAGGGTGCAGGCGCTGGAGGGAGCGCTGAGGGAGGCCAAGGAGGGTGCCCGGCTGGACAAGCGCCGCTACCAGCAGGAGGTCGAGCGGATCCGAGAGGCTGTCCGGGCCAGGGGGGGTCGCCGGGGGCCTGGGAACGTTGGTACGGGGGACACGGGGGCATATGGGGGACATGGGGGCATATGGGGGGTATATAGGGGCAGTGGATGCCCTGTGGGTGCTCTGGGTGCTCTGGGGATGCTCTGGGGATGCAGTGTGGATGCTCAGTGGATGCTCTGGGTGCTCTGGGGATGCTCTGGATGCAGTGTGGATACTCTGGGTGCCCTGGGTGCTCTGTGGGTGCTTTGTGGGTGCATATGGGGGTAATCGGGGAGTGTATGGGGGTATGGGGGGTGATTGGGGGATATATGGGGGGTATGGGGGGCGATTGGGGGGCATGGGAGGTAATTGGGGGTAATTGGGGGATATGGGGGCATATGGGGGGAATGGGGAATATGGGGGGATATGGGGGCATATGTAGGATAATTGGGGGGATGTGGGCGGGGTATAGGGGGCATATAGCAGGTAATTGGGATATGTGGGGATATGGGGGATGATTGGGGGATATGCGGTTAATTTGGGGGGATATGAAGGCGGAATGGGGGGTATAGAGGGGGTAATTGAGGTGTATATGGGGGATATGGGAGATGATTGGGGGGATATGGGGGTAATTGGGGGGGATATGGGGGTAATTGGGGGGACATGGGGGGATATGAGGGATGATTGGGGATGTGGGGGGTAACTGGGGGGATATGGACGACAATTGGGGGGATATGGGGGATGACTGGGGGATGTGGGGGCATAGGGAGGGGGAATGGGGGAATATGGGAGCATACGGGGTGTAATTGGGGGGTGTAGGGGGATAATTGGGGGATATGGGTGGGTATGGGGGATAATTGGGGTATATGGGGGGATATAGGGGCAATTGGGGGGTATATGGGGTAATTGGGGGGATATGGGGGGAATAAGGGAGACAATAGGGGGATATGGGGGGAGTGGGGAGGTATGGGGGTAATTGGGGGGATACGGGGGGAATAAAGGGTGGAATAGGGGGATATGGGGGAACATAGGAGGTTCATTGGGGGATATGGGGGATGATTGGGGGATATGGGGGGAATAGGAGGGAATGGGGAGAGAATGAGGTGGGGAAATGGAGGGAGTTGGAGGGGTATAAGGGGGATATAGGGAGATATGGAGGGGCTACAGGGTTGGATTGGGGGGGGGAGGTATGAGGAGGAATAGGGGGGAATGGGGGCCGGAATCATCACTATTGGGGGGTGGCAGCTTGGGGGGCTCATTATCCCATAGGGAGCCATGGGGGGGATGCAGGAGTATTGGGGGGCGTCTGGGGGTTCCCCCCCCAACTCTGTGCCCCCCTCACCCCAGCCAAGCCAGTGCGGCCGGGGCAGCTGCCAGTGGTGTCCCCCCCCGGGCTGAGCTACAGCAACGGACTCTTCCAGCCCTTCCCCGGGGGTGGTGGCCCCCACCAGGGCCTGTGAGTGCGGGGAAGGGGGTTTGGGGGGCAAGGGGTGGGGTTGGAGGGGCAAGGGATGGGGGGAATGGGGTTGGGGGGGCACTGGGGGGTAATGGGGGACACTGGGGGGGTCGAGGGATTGGGGGGGAATAGGGAGCTAATGGGAGGGAATGGGGGGCGACAGGGAAGCACAGGTTGCCCCCCCCCACCCTCCAGTGCCCAAGGGGCTCAAGGTCTCTGTCCCCCCAATTTCTGTGTGTATTGTGTGTCTCACCAGCTTTGCCACCCCCCCCACGCTGGCCACCCCACCCCCAGACACCTACCAGCAGCTCAACGTGGATAATGGTGAGGTGGGGGGGTACTTTTTGAGGGGGGGGCACCCCAAACCCACCCAACCTCCCCCCTCCTCCTCCCATCCTTGAGCTGCTGCTCTTTCTTTGCAGGGAACGTGACAGACATCAATGATAACCGGTAAGGGGGGGAAGGGGCTGGAGGGAGCTGGGTG
>JAUMJK010002215.1:0-33749 GCA_033558105.1 Coccyzus lansbergi | reverse complement strand
GATGCTGCGGCGCATGCGCAGACTCCCCCATCCGGGTCTCCGCTCCCCCTCCCTCCCCACTCGGAACCATACGGAGGGTTTGGGGTAGCGCATGCGCAGAGCCCTCTTGCATCTCCATCCGGGTCTTCCCCTCCCCACACACACACTCCAATCCCCTCTTATCCGGGATTTCGCGCCCCGCGGGCGATTCCGAGGCGCGGGGGCGGCGCATGCGCAGATTCCCCCCGTCCCCGCCCGCCTCCCCCCCTGTCCTGAGGCGATGGGGCGCGCGCAGGCGCCTTCGCGCCGCCGCCCTCAGCCGGTCGCGGGGTGCGCGCTCCCGACGCCGGCGAGGGGGTCCCCTTCGAGGACACGGTGAGCTTCCCACCGCTCCCCCGGAGACTCCGTCGCGATCAGCTAAAAGCCTTCGACCCGTCCCGCACTGACCCTGGGTTTGGGGTCGGTCCCTGCTGTCCTCGTCCTGTTTCCTTCCCCCTCCCGCCCCATCCCCTGGGTAGACCTGGCGTCCCTGGCTCTTAGGCCCCGGTTTGTGAAATCTGCCTCGTTTGTATCGGAATTATCCTGCCATTCTTGCTCCCCGTGAGTATTGAGGGATTTCGGGAAGGCTGGGATAAGCTCGGTGAGCTGCTTGTGTTCCAGCCGTGCCAGGAGAGCAGTTCCAGAGGAGGGAAAGTTAAAACACCAGCGCTGCCTGTACCTGGGCTGCGAGGGAGAACTGAAGCTTTCGGGGCAAAACCTGCGTTTTCACAGTTTGCTTGCGTTTCAGGAGAGCTTAAACTATATTTCGTCGAATCCTAGAACGGTTTGGGTTGGAAGGGACCTCACAGCCCATCCAGTCCCACCCTCGGCCGTGGGCAGGGACATCTCCCACTGGATCAGGGGCTCCAAGCCCCATCCAACCTGCCCTTGAACCCCTCCAGGGATGGGGCAGCCACCACTGCTCTGGGCAACCTGGGCCAGGGCCTCCCCACTCTCATCGTGAAGAATTTTTGGTTGAAGAGTTTGCTTTTCAGTGTTTCAGAGGTACCTGTCACTTGGTATTTAAATGATAAGCGGGTATTAATTCTCAGAAGAACAAAGGACTTAATGAATGGTTTTATCCAAGTGGCTTTAGTACTTGGGATCCTTTTAGTTGCTCTGTGTAAGGCCATTTAATTCAAAATCTAAGAGGGAGTGAGTGATCAGGATGCTTCCTAACAAGAACTATCTGCTGTCTACACAAAGAACTTGCTTATGATTCTGAATTATTGCAGTGAGGTTGAGCTGATTACAATAAGTAACTAGTTCTGGAGCGAGTCCAGAGAAGAGCAATGAAGCTGGTGAAGGGGCTGGAGAACAGGCCCTATGAGGAGCATCTGAGAGAGCTAGGGGTGTTTAGCCTAGAGAAGAGGAGGCTGAGAGGAGACCTCATTACTCTCTACAACTGCGTGAAAGGAGGTTGTGGAGAGGAGGGAGCTGGGCTCTTCTCCCAAGTGACAGGGGACAGGACAAGAGGGAATGGGCCTCAAGCTCCACCAGGGGGAATTTAGGCTGGAGATTAGGAGGAAGTTTTTCACAGAAAGGGTCATTGGGCATTGGAATAGGCTGCCCAGGGAGGTGGTTGATTCACCTTCCCTGGAGGGGTTTAAGGGACGGGTGGATGAGGTCCTGAGGGACATGGTTTAGTGTTTGATAGGAATGGTTGGACTCGATGATCCGATGGGTCTCTTCCAACCTGGTTATTCTATGATTCTAGTGTATGTACGTTTTCATTTATGACTGTCTTATAAATAGGTAGTTCTCACCTTTCCAAGGAGTTAAGAGAAGTAATTCCCTTTTTACCTAGGGGAAGCTGATGCAGAGCAGTTTGGCTGTTGCACCAATAATCATAGAATCCTGGAATGGTTTGGGTTACAGGGAACCTTAAATAGTGTCTGGTTTCAATCACGTCGGTGTGCCTGTCGAACTGGAAATGTTTCTGCTAACTGTCATACTTGAAATATTTTTTCTTCTTCTTGCTTTCTGATAATTGCACAGTAAAACTGACCTACCCAGCCTGTTAAAATATCACTTCTCATGGTGCTGTCTCCAGCAGTGCAGCTTAATTAACATTCATGCATCAGTCTTACCCATCTTATCCTTATGTCAGGGAAGCTGTTCCACATTCCTGCACTGCTGAGTAACCAGGCTGTTTTGGTACTGATTTGGGTGAAGTCAGGAAAAGCAAGTAATCTGTGAGAGAACTGCAAGTATCCATGTAGATTTATGGTTTAGAAAATTAAAACTGTGATGGATTTGTATTTTTTTAAAAAAGAAAACATAATTGAAGTGGCTTTTATAGTTCAGTGCTGCTTATAGAAGCTTTTTAGATGTTGTTTTTATGCTAGCAAGAAATGCTGTGCTGTAACGTCTACAGAACTGTTGATCCTGTTGCTGAAATGTTTCCTCAGCTTTGACTAAGATTCCTTCTATTAAATCCCTTTCCCTGCAGACAGTTTGTAGGAATTCAAAGAAATAACTGTATTGTCTTCTGCAGTTTTATAGCCTGCAAGTTTCTACTTTTGTTCTCTAAAAGATGGTTTCTGGCAATTCAATTTTTGTTACTAGTTGAGGAGAAAAAAAAAAAAATCGTTCACAGGGACGTTTAAACTGCCCCAGCTTCCCATTATCATTTATACGCATCATTTGAGACCTAATTCTTTTTACAGAGCATTTTTACAGAGCGCATCTTGCAGTAAAACATCTAGTTGCTCTAGTTAAATGTTATAACATGATGAAGTCATCCAAAATAATACGTGAAGACAGTGGGGCTGTCTTTGATCAGCTGTGCCTTGGTGGTGTGTTTTAATCCATGTGCGTTTGCAAGGTGAGAATATATAGGTAGACAATGGCACTTGTTGATCACCTGTTTCACAATAGAACTGTGTGAAGCGCATCACTTGGAGCACAACAACCCCAGGCAGTGCTACAGACTAGGAGAAGTCTGGCTGGAAAACTGCCAGGAGGAGAGGGACCTGGGGATGTTGGTTGACAGCGACTGAACGTGAGCCAGCAGTGGCCCAGGGAGTCAAGAAGGCCAGTGGCATCTTGGCTTGAATCAGAGATGGTGTGACCAGCAGGTCCAGGGAGGTTCTTCTCCCTCTGTACTTGGCACTGGTGAGACTGCTCCTTGAATCCTAGGGTCAGTTGTGGGCCCCTCAGGACAAGAAGGATGTTGAGGCTCTGGAGCAAGTCCAGAGAAGAGCGATGAGGCTGGTGAAGGGGCTGGAGAAGAAGAGGAGCATCTGAGAGAGCGGGGGGTGTTTATCCTGGAGAAGAGGAGGCTGAGGGGAGACCTCATTGCTCTCTCCAACTACCTGAAAGGAGGTTGTGGAGAGGAGGGAGCTGGGTTCTTCTCCCAAGTGACAGGGGACAGGATGAGAGGGAATGGCCTCAAGCTCCACCAGGGGAGGTTTAGGCTAGACATTGGGGAAAAATATTTCATGGAAAGGGTCATTGGGCCCTGGCAGAGGCTACCCAAGGAGGTGGTTGATTCACCTTCCCTGGAGGTGTTTAAGGCACAGGTGGACAAGGTACTGAGGGGCATGGTTTAATGTTTGATAGGAACTGTTGGACTTGATGATCCGTTGGGTCTCTTCCAACCTGGTTGTTCTATGATTCTATAAGACCCAGAAGACTAAGGATGTAGGGACTGCAAGTTTAGCTTCTTTCATGTTAAGATGCCAGCCAGTGTTGCTTGTGACTGTTTACCAGTTCGTGCATGGTGAAAGACATCGTGCAGTCATCACTTCATCATTGTCTGCTTTATAGGTTACTTGAATTATTTAATGTCATATGAATTCAGTCGTAAAGGAAGATAGATTTTGTAGCCTGCCACTGGCTTTTTTCCCTTTCTCTTTCCTTCCTGTCCCCTCTTACAGTGCTTGTGGTATTCTGTGATGTTGGAGGTCCTGACACGTTTGCAAAAATTTCAGTTGATATTGATCCCTCTTTAGTTTCCAAGCTGATTTGGCAAAGACTTGTCCTTCATTGCATTGTTGACCTGGCTTCCCATTGCAGGTGTCTGTCGTGTTCCATGTTGGATTGATTAGCCCAGAACTCTTTTCTTTTTTGGCATGAATCTGCGAGCACAAAAAATAAGGTTTACACCCTGTCTCAGAGAGGCTTTGGCAGATTGTTTAACTGTGCTATGTACGTGTGTTCCCACAGGTGAAATACAGATATTTCTTCAAGTACCAGAAAAGAATTCTGATTGCCTGGGGAGTCGTTTTCAGTTACTAAATAAGAAAATGCTGTTAACTGAGAAATACGTTATCGTGAAAAGCTTCTAGAACAGTATTGTAGTTCCTGATTTGTGTCAGTGTAAAGGGAGGAGGAATTTCATTTACTTGACTGAGTGACTTTATCTTCCTTCCCGGAGATGGAGTAGTGATGTCATTACCACATTTGCAGAAATGGGATATGGCGCTTCTGTTTTGTGGATGAGAGAATGAGTTTTGAGTTCTATTCTCCTTTGTAAGATTATTTGCCCTAAAGAACACTCAAAGGCAGGAAATGCAGTATCTTCACATTCTGTTTTGGTTTTGATTTTTGGAATGCAGACCCCTACGAGAAACCAGAGCATAAAGAGCAGTTGCCTTGTGTGAATGATGCTGCGGGACACTATGAAGTCCTGGAGCGACAGCCAGTCAGACGTCTACAGCAGTGACCAAGAAGAGGAAGAACAGATGATTTTTGGAGAAAACGAAGATGATTTGGAAGAAATGATGGATTTAAGTGACTTGCCTACCTCACTGTTTGCTTGCAGCGTTCATGAAGCTGTGTTTGAGGTACAGGAAGAAAAGGTAAGGTGAGAGGCATATTTGGGGTATGGTATTGCAAGGGTAGATGCAGCCATTGAACACTTTTGTCTGGATTTGTAGTGTTTTGCTGCATGTTATAATTAGGGTGGGGAAACCAAACCTCAGTATTTACCTGGAAAGCTCAGATCAGAATTAGTATGAAGAGCCTACCCTTTTCTGGCATTTGATACTGTTGATATATAGGCCGTCTCCCATCAAAAGGTTTTTTTTTCCCCTCTTTATCCAAGGCACCAAATCCAAGGGCAGATTTAAATAAAATCTGAAAGCAAATGTGAATGCTTTATCTCAAGACAAGGATTTTGTTAGAAGAGCTTTATAAACTTGCAGTATTCTGAATAGAACACCTTGTAAGTGGCTTATAAAGACCTTAGCAGGCCAGAGAAGATTTATTTTATTCTAACTTTTTGTATTCAGTCAAATCTGTGCTTTCCTTCCAAGAGTATCAGGAATAATTCCGTACATTACACAAGTGAGAGGAAATAGGAGGGGCTGAGAGGAAAGCTTTGATCTGCAGTTTCTTCAGTTTTAGTTGTCAGATGGGGACTGAAAGCTGCTCTGTGCCTCAAAGTTATAAATGCTGTACTTAAAATTAAGTCAGCCTTTCAGGTATTTACTGTGAGCTGAAAAAAGTGAGTGCTCTTAACATATGGATGTAGTACATTAAAAATAAAAAGAACAGTGACCAGTTAAGAATGTGCCTACACTGCCACATGATCAGATTGTGAAGAAGCTTATATTGAACATCCTTTTGGATGTTCTGTGAACAAGAGCCATTGTTCTTGTGGTTTGTTAGAATTGTATTCCTACAGGTATGGAAGGCAGGCACCAGGGAAGACTGCTGAGGCTTTAGGGGCTGTTTTGCAGATGCAGTGCCTTATTTTTTCTTTGCCATATATTAAAGAGGGAATGAGCTACAGTTCGTGAGCTGTTAGGGAGCTGTTGGATGAAGTCTTGGAGAGAATTGTGCAAGAAAATAATATTTTTGTTAAAACGTAACATAGGCACCATTTGAAGAATTCCTCCCATTCTGTTTAAAATGAAAGCCCCTTGTCCTGTAATTTATCTTAAAAGAATGAAAGCATCAGCGGAATTTTTGTAGGGAAATCAGTGCCTATTGGAATCCAGCAAGTTGACTGTTGTCATTGGAAAGAGTTCTTAATGAAAAAGCATTCCTTTCCTGCTTGATTTGCCCTGATCTCTGAGTGGCAAAATATTATCGGAACACAGTAAATAAAATGGAGAAGAGGTTGCTTGCATAGTTTCTATCTATTTACTTTAATCTGGATTTTACCAGTGAATGAAAATTTTCACTAGGAGATGTCTTTGTGTGTTTACACCAGGGGAAACACAACTCTGCACATTGGATCTCTCGTAGGTCAGAGAGCTGATAAATTCAAACAGATTGAATTTCAAAGCAAAGCAAAAAGTAACTGATACCTGTAGTGGTTTTGGAGATGCTGGTGTTAAAAGTTCCAGCGCTTTCGTTGGCATCTGCGCTTCAGAGTAAGTGGCGCTAGGTGGCAGGTTGCGTTAGGAGTTCCCCAGGCTTGTTCACATCCAGGTGCTCTGAGAATTCCGATTTAAGCAGTGAGTCAAAGCTGTACTGTGCTGGATGTAGATTTGTGAGTTGGGGCAACTGAGGGACCATTGGAACATGCAGATTTTGAAGGCGATTAAGGAAAAGGGAGAGGAAAGTGAAAGGAAAATGTGTTACCATTGAGTGAAAATGTTCATTTTGTGTTTGGAGCATCTTTGTACTTTATGTCTAGGAAAGGTTTGAAGCACTTTTCACAGTCTACGATGATCGAGTTACATTCCAGTTGTTTAAAAGCTTTAGAAGAGTAAGGATAAACTTCAGCAATCCAGAAGCAGCAGCAAGAGCTCGGATAGAACTGCATGAAACCGACTTCAGTGGGAAAAAGCTGAAGCTGTACTTTGCACAGGTATTACAGAACATTGAGATGTTGTACATGTGCCCCTGTTTCCCATCTGTTCTGTGCCATTTGTGGTGAATATCCAAAGTTACCTTCAACATCATTTTTCTGCACTGAGATGTATTATTTTCACTCAGTGAGGAATTCATGCTTCAGAGGGCAGGTTTGCTCTACAGCTCAAGCTTACAGAGTTGTGAGTGGTTTGGAACAATCTCTGTGGAGTGACAAAGCCATCTTGCCCCCTCCGTACAGAAACAAAAACGCGCTTAAAGGAAACAGGCTCCTCCAAAGGTCTCTTATAGTAGGTGCTTCACAGGCATGTTCTTGGAGTAGCAGTTTTGATGTGTCGCGTACAGCGATGTTGTCAGCACTTAGAGGGGCCGGTTCTTCCCCGCAGCAAGTCTCTGAGGTGTCATACCAAGAAAATACAAAAGTTGTACTGTTTTTATTCTTTAATCTAGGCTGAATGGGGCAGTGCTAAAGCAGAGAGTGGGCATGCATTGTTGGGGAAGGAGACTAAACAGTATTTGTCATCTTATTCTGTACCTCCTTGCTTTTGTCTGCAGGCGTCTGGTGAAATAGGTGACAAGTCCTACCTCCTCCCTCCACAACCTGTTAAACAGTTCTTGATTTCACCCCCTGCATCTCCACCAGTTGGGTGGAAACAGAGTGAAGATGCAACTCCGCTGATAAACTATGACTTGCTTTGTGCTGTCTCCAAGCTGGGACCAGGTAGGAATATTAACCTGCTTTGTAGTGCTACTTAACTTCAAAAATACTTATTGAGGGGATTTGTCTACTTAGCTTCTTTCTGTGAGAAGAAATGGAACCTCTCTTATGTGTTTCCTAACTGAATAAAATGATCATCACTTTAATTAATCTGTGCAAGTATAGCACAGAATTGGGTGATGTGGTACTAGCACCATTACATCTGTGCAGGGATAGAGCAAGGGGGTGGGGTTTTAAGCTGAAATAGGGAAGGTTGAGATGAGGTCTTGGGAAGAAATATTTTCCTGTGAGGGTGAGGAGGCCCTGGCCCAGGTTACCAGGGAAGTTGTGGCTGCCTCAGCCCTAGATGTGTTGGAGACCAGGTTGGATGGGGCTTGGAGGAGTGTGATCCAGTGGGAGGTGTCCCTGTCCATGGCAGGCAGTTGAACTGGGCTTTGAGGTCCCTTCCAACCTAAACCATTCTGTGATTCGTTAGATTTTGTCACAGTCTCAGTACTGAGTAACAAACAGGAGGAGGAAAGAAAAGTTCGGTCTCTTGCAGGTGGTGATTAAGGTTGCTAATGTGTACTTTTTGTGTTTAGCTGTCCAGCTTCATGAAACTTCCCAGGAAACATGCTATTTGCTTTCTGTGAAGAGCAGGCCATAAGGAGGCTTAACGATATCAAATGCTTCTGTAGCTTTCACTTTACATGTGTCGTACAAATATACTGTGTAAATTATGTCATTTAAAAATGTACTGCTTGTCTTCTGATATCCTCAGTGTTTCACCATAATTTTTTACATCCCTCCCTTCCTTCAAAAATTAATTAAAAGATCAGTTGTATCCAAAGTAGAGTGTAACAGGTACAGGGACTGCTCTAAAATATGTAACAGGTCTGGTGTAGCATTAGAATTGAACAAATTAAAGATAAATGAATATTTGGTTGTGTTACTGCAAATATTCAGGAGTTTTTGAGATAAAGTGGCTTAACACTTTTCCTTGGGGATATTCTTATCATGGTATCATGGCTTTTCTTTGCTGCTCCTTAGGGGAGAAGTATGAGCTTCACGCAGGAACAGAATCAACTCCCAGTGTGGTTGTCCATGTCTGTGAAAGTGAAACAGAAGAGGAAGAGGAAATAAAAAATCCCAAACAGAAGATCATGCAGACGAGGCGCCCAGAACCACCTGCAATGATACTGAGTGAATCCAAAGCGTTCGATTGTACCCTGGAGGTAGGGGGGACAATGCACTGTTAAACCATGTGATGCTCAAGGTAGTATCAAAAATCAGACCCTTAACAAGTTGATGTGTTGGTGTCTGTACTGCTGCTATGTTATGTATAGCGACAACAGATTTTACTTGTAGTTGTCTCTCATGTTCAAGATTTCAGGTGCCAATGCTCTGAAAAGCACTTTAATTTTAGGGACTAGTCCCCCAAGTGTAGCAAATCCACCTGACTTGAAATAGTGGAAAATAGAAAGTCTGGCTGTGTTGTTTTGTTCAAGATGTTACCCTTTTTTTTTTTTTTATTCTGTATGGTGTGACATACCAAGTACTGGAATAATACCTTACTGTCCCAATTGGGTTCAAGAAAGTTCACTGCATAGCAATTAAAAGCTGAGCTGTACTGGTACAATAGCTTCCAGTTCATGTAGTGTTAAATGGAAGTGAAACTTACTCTTTATGCTAAGATTTCTTCCCAGCTGGTGATTTTCTGAGGTGAAGATCACTCTTTGCTTTTCTCAGCAATGCCAAGTACGTGATTTTAATTTGACATGAGGCACAAATACACGTATGGAACTAAATTCAAGTAGTTTTGTTAACTACACAGAGAAGAACACAGGACCACAGACCACTGAGCAGACTGACTCCAAGTCTGTCTCCCACACCGTTGCTGCTGCTATCTGTGATGGAACATCGGCAGGGACAGCAGTTTGCACTGACACTGAATGAGGAGTGAGTTACAATGCGTAGAGTGAAATATGGATTCAGCTATTGAATGTGTTATCTCTGATCCTCTCTGAAACGTTTGTTCTTCTACATTTATAAATAACTCCAATGACTGTTACGTTATGACTAAATTATGTTAGGATGTTAAACATCTAGGGTTCATTTTTAACTTCTCCAGTCTGTTGTGTATTTTTTTAAGACAATCGGTTGCCTGGCTTAGCCAGATTTTATGCAGTTTAATCATAGAATCATAGAATGTTTTGGGTTGGAAGGGACCTTAAATCCCATCCAGTTCCAACCTCTCTGCCACGGGCGGGGACACCTCCCACTGGATCAGGTTGCTCAGAGCCTCAGTTTCCACCTTGTTTGCTGTTTTTTCATTGAGACTTCTTCTGTGTGGCATCCTCTCTGTCTGATAGAACCTCTGCTGCTTTGGAGGCCAGGGTGCATCTTTTAAAAAACCAGATCTTTAATTTTATGATCTTGTGTTCAGTGTTTTAGTAGGAGTAAAATATGCCTCAGTATAATGACACATGCTCCTATGTTTTTATGCTATTTTATAACAAGCTTTTTTAGTCTAGACAGATTCTTCTTTTTTCTATTAAAAAAAGTAAAATTATTTGTGAACAAATTATTGTTTGAACAGGCTGCTGATGTTCATACACACAAATCATTCAGAAATTGGCCTTTTTCAAATTCATTTTAGTGTGTTTCAATTCTACATGATGTGCTTCTTGAATCTTCAGAAGTGTTTTCACTTGATTGAAGGCAGAGAGATGAAGTAACAGTCAGGAATCTGCATGGGCATGGTTGTTTTCAGCTCTGTGTTGTGCCAGCTCATGATCCCTTCCTGCCGCCAGCTTCAAGTTGCAAAATGGGATCCTGCAGGCAGGTCCTTGTTCCAGAGGCAGGAAGGGAATATATTAAAAAGGTAGGGAAATGGGATTGGTTCATCTGGCTTCCACAGGTATTTATGTATCTCTTCAGGTGTTAAAAAATCACTGAAAGTATGACTTCTGTCTCACTGTCCAAATTAAAAAAAAAAAAAAAAAGGCAACCAAAAAAACCAACAAACCCACAGGAAACTTGTATTGTCCATGAGGCTTGTGTATTTTTAAAATTCCTGAAGTCCGGTTTGGATTTTCTGGCTTGTTTCTAGTTTGTTAATAGTTTCATTTCTACTCTGCTGTAGAAGTTGCTGTTCATAGGAGTACGTGGAAAAACCTTCCAAAACAGTTTGATGAGGCAAACCGAGCCAGTGATGTTGTCGATGTATCTTGTGCAAAATATGTAACAACTTGCATTCCAACATCTTCCATTGTGTAAAGACACGTAAAATAAAACCAATGCAGTGCCATTCACACCTGTGTTCAGCTGTGTTCCACAGTGGACCAAGTTAATAGGAGTTTTCTGATAGAATTGTATGCTTGTGTGGTTGACTTGAGAGAGTTTGAGCAAGTTATGGGAGAATTAGTGCTGAAAAGGTCAGGGATTTGAACAGACGAGTCATAGAATCATAGAATCACCGGGTTGGAAGATCACCGGATCATCGAGCCCAACCATTCCTATCAAACACTAAACCATGTCCCTCCTGGAATACCTGGGCTGAAGGAGAGACCAAGAAACTGTTTGATCCCAGCAGAGGTCCCTCGGGATGTTTTTTTCTCACATTAGTTTGCTGCCTGCTTTGGCTGTTGTGGAAGATCACATGGGTTGGGTGCCATACCAAGCTCTGTGAAGTCGTTGTAATAAAGATAAATAATTGCTTGTTTTCAGAAATCTCCAGAGACCCATTTCCACAGGAAGGAAAGGGGCAGACTTGATGGTGAGTGCACATGTATTTTATAATAGGATTGTAAACCATCCGATTGTTGCACTGCACATGCTTTTTGCCAGCAGGTTCCATCTCTGGGATCGGGCAGCAGTGGTTCTTGTCAGCCAGAAGAGGGAGGCTGCATGCCCTTCTGACACAACAGCACAGGATAATTGAATTCTGTTAAAAATGCTACAAAATCACATTCCTCTGCCTGTCAGGCAGTGCTGAGTCTGGCACAGGGTCTGCCTTGGAGCTGGTGTGGGAGGCAAGAGCTGACAGGAGCGTGAGGGAATGGGGTGTCTGGCTGCTTGCAAGGGCTGCAGGGAGAGGCAAGGAGGAGGCAAAGCAGAGAGGAAACTTGGATTTAACAGTGGATCAATAGCAGCAGTGATTCTATTCCGCTTTCACTCTGTCTACGATCACCAGGGTGACAGAACTTGCTGTGTAAAATGAATGGAACTCAAGTTTCCTTTCTTTATTCCTTGTGATGTTCAGTAATGACCAAGAACCTTCTGGTAAAATAGCTGACCTGCTGTTAACTCCAGGGCTATTTTTAGAAGCAGGCTTACACAGAGGCACCAACTGTGCCCAGTCCTTCCTGAGCTTGTGCTTTGTATAAATAAATATCCCAAATTCCTTTAAAGCATTCTTCTTGGGATGCAGCTGAAAAAAAATGCTTGGTCTTTTATTTGGGCACTCTGCTTGTGTGTTCTGGAGGAGAAGTTGCTGGGGGTAGAATGCGCCCTACCTTTTTTGCAATTCTTTGATCACCGCTTCTTTTCTATATCTGCCTTATTTCTGAGCTGCTTCCCCCAGAAGGACCTCATGTATGAACTTTCTTGCTTCATGTATTCCCTGAAAGGTGTTATTTCCATTTTGGTCTGGGTTTGGGTTACTGATTGGTTTAACCTCAGAACAGAACATTCTTATGAATCTTGCGCTTACCAGGTTCTTTAACTTGCTCTGCTTAATGTGTGAAACCTGCCAGGAGGGGTTCATGGTCCAGTGTGCTTTTAATGTGGAAAGAGAGCACAGCCAAGACTCATTCCCTTGGAGAAAAATGACAGAGTGTTTCCTTTGCTAACCCAAATGGGAGTTGCGCACCTGGCTGGATCTGTGGGTCTTTGTTCCCGTGTGCTTATGCAGCACCTGCCATACATCATCCTGCCACTTCTCCATCCTGCACGCCCGAAGGGGCAGCCTGCGGGGCAGGGAACCGTCAGTGAGGGAACCGCAGTCCCTGGCACCTCCGGGCAGCCTGTGCCTGAGCCGTGTTTACCTTTGTTCTGAGCATGATCTGATATTTCTTCTGCAGCTGTTGACTGAGCTGAAATCGGAGTGAGCATGGCTACAGAGTCGTCTCCTAATATCAATAGTGCAGCTTTTAGAAGGCTCACACGGTGGTTTGAATGTCTCCATACCCTTTCCCTGCAGATCCAGGCTGGGGACCTTGTGCTGGTGTCACAGTACCCACCTTCACAGAGAGACTGATGCTGTCCTGTTGCTTGGTTGGTTGGGTATGTTGTCTTGAAGTTATGTTTTCTAGCATGACTTGAGCACCAACACACAATGTTTTAAGTGTTAACTAGTGTGTTAAAACCATCTTCTGAAAAAAGTTCTCTTGCATTTTGGGGATTGTTCAGCCTGGAGAAGAGGAGGCTGGGTGGAGACCTCATTGCTCTCTACAACTCCCTGAAAGGAGGTTGTGGAGAGGAGGGTGCTGGCCTCTTCTCCCAAGGGACAGGACAAGAGAGAATGGCCTCAAGCTCCACCAGGGGAGATTTAGGCTGGACATTAGGAAAAAAATTTTCACAGAAAGGGTCATTGGGCAGTGGCAGAGGCTACTCAGGGATGGGGGTTGAGTCACCTTCCCTGGAGGAGTTGATAGGAATGGTTGGACTTGATGATCCAGTGGGTCTCTTCCAACCTGGTGATTCTATGATTTTAACACATTGGCATGGAGGGGATTGCTGGAGGGAATGTTTGATTTCCTTGGTGAAGCGAATGTATTTCCACTGTAGCATCGCCAGGAACGCAGATGTCAGCGGTACCAGGGTGAGGCATCAGGGAAGATAATGAGGTCAATTTGTTCGTTTCCTGTGCTACATGTAATACAGGAATCACAAATTCTACATCCTGTCTGACTGCAACAGTGACAGTGTTCAGGTTTGAATAGCACAGCTCAGCAAGCAGCCAGGTCATATGTGCTCTTCTGCCAGGGCAGGTCACTGTGCTGCTCAGTTCGAGCCCTTGCAGGTGGAGTGAGTAACATTTCTTGTGAATGGAGGTACATGTGCAGTAATAAGGTTCTGATTTCATTACACTAATCCAGACTTAATGCAGTTCTAAAAGGTTGTGACATTTGCAATCAGTTCTTTTGGAGCTTTTCCTTACTGAGGCGGTTCCAGGGATTCCACTCTGCTCTCTGCCCTTCTGATTGCAGGCAAAGTGGGAATTCAATCAGTGGTGCTGTGAACTGACCTTGTAATGCAGGAACAGTACAAAACTGAGTTGGAAATGTAAGCTGGATGTATAAACTCAGTGAGACTTAAAACACCCTGGGCTTACAGGAAGGTTGGGGAGGGGCTTTTGATCAGGGAGTGCAGGGATAGGATGAGGGAGAATAGTTTAAAAGCTGAGAGAGGGGCGATTGAGATGAGATAAAAAGAAGAAATGTTCTGCTGTGAGGGTGCAGAAGCCCTGGCCCAAGTTGCCCAGAGCAGTGGTGGCTGCCCCATCCCTGGAGGGGTTCAAGACCAGGTTGGATGGGGCTTGCAGCCCCTGACCCACCCAGGGAGGTGTCCCTGCCCACGGCAGAGGTGGGACTGGATGAATTTGGAGGGCTCTTCCAACCTAAACCATCCCATGATTATTAGATTATGTCACTTTGTTGTTGTGGTTTCTCATTGAGGGTTCGGTTCGGTCCTTTGGCATTCGTTGACTTTATGAGGACTGCTCTGGAGCATCCCATCATCTCATTTGGTTCTCAGCTAATGCTGCTAGCAGGGTAGGATCAGAATTGGCAGCTGCTGACCTGTAAAGTCAATAACTGATGTTGAAAGCAGAACTTTATACATAATGATGTACAAACCCAGTGCATGGCTGTAGGTAACAGTGTAGGGACTATAAATTTATGACCTGGTGATGGGCATCTTCCCCAGCAAGCACTTGGGAAAGTCACACCCTCCCTCCTGTTTTGCCACAGAGGCTCTTAGAGAACACATTTGCTTTTATTGTGCTTTTACTTGGCTTCATTGTAGATGTTCACACCCTTTCTCAAGCATCGTAGCGGAGATGGCACATAATAAATAAGAGTGGGGATTTTTATAATTGAAAAGACACTTAGCACATTGTAATGCCTGGAAACAATTACGCTGGGCTTCTTCAAGTTGATTTTCCAGCTTCATGACAGTGGGACCTACTAGATTTATTTCAAATGTAGATGATGTTACATGCAGAAACACGGAGGGTGTTTTACTTGAGAGAAGAGGATGTACTTGTTGTTCCTTGGATACCTGCCACCAAGGGAACGTCCTTGCTTAGAACACAGCATTGAGAGTAGGGAGATAGGAATTCTGCCTCAAACTCTCCCTTGGACTGCTGCAAGGAAGGAACATTATCTTCTGCTGCAGCTGAAGGTCTCACAGGCTTGGGGCTATTTTTCAGTAGTATTTTTCAAGGTGTGGGCAAAGGAGAATCACTCTGCCTCCTATGTTTTGCCCTCACCAGGGAGAGACTGCTCTGCATTAATGAGGGTATTGGCCCTGGAGGGAGTTGGGGTTCCTCCAGACCTCCTCCTGCTTTAGGGGGATCCTTCTTGTGAACCCACGTGGCTGGAAAGAGCTGTTCCTTTTCATGGATTTGCATTTGTCCTGCCCTTAAATACAATTGCTGTACTGTCATGATGCCTCTGATGTCAGAGGTGTCCAACAGCTTAGCCAAGCAAAGGTTTTGCTCTCTGTTTCCTCCAAAACAGTAAAGTTGAGCAGCTTTTGTGCTGCAAAATGCTACACGGCTTTCATAAGCACAGAAACTGAGCATAGCTCAGTTTCTGTGCTTATGAAAGCCGTGTAGCATTTCTGTCTTTTCTTTTCCTGTCTGATCTGTGAAACCTTCTTTCCATCTGTTAACATACCAATGTCAGATGAAATGGAGCAAAGAAAATGAGAAATTCAAGGCCCAACGCTGGTGAACAATCCCAAATTCTCCCACAGGTGCTATTGTCTAGAGCTTTGACTCAGCTAATACGAAATACTGTGTGCGGTGAAAGCAACAATTCTGAAACAGCTGAACGTTCACAATGTGCTGCGATGAGGCAGAGTTGGTGACCACACCAGCAGCACTCGATGCTGCTGTCATGCTTAGGCAGACGTGAACTGGTCTTCAAGGATCTGTTGGCATCCAGGCTCTGGAGCCTTGTTATGAAGAAGTTCATAGAATCATAGAACAACCAGGTTGGAAGAGACCCATCGGATCATCGAGTCCAACCATTCCTATCAAACACTAAACCATGTCCCTCAGAACCTCATCCACTCGTGCCTTAAACACCTCCAGGGACAGTGAATCAACCACCTCCCTGGGCAGCCTATTCCAATGCCTAATGACCCTCTGTTTGAAAAACTTCCTCCTAATCTCTAGCCTACATCTCCCCTGGCGGAGCTTGAGGCCATTCCCTCTTGTCCTGTCCCCTGTCACTTGGGAGAAGAGCCCAGATCCCTCCTCTCTACAACCTCCCTTCAGGTAGTTGTAGAGAGTAATGAGGTCTCCTCTCAGCCTCCTCTTTTCCAGGCTAAACACCCCCAGCTCTCTCAGATGCTCCTCATAGGGCCTGTTCTCCAGCCCCTTCCCCAGCTTCGTTGCTCTTCTCTGGACTCACTCCAGAGCCTCAACATCCTTCTTGTGGTGAGGGGCCCACAACTGAACACAGTATTCAAGGAGCAGCCTCACCAACTGGTGAGGACAGTTCCTGCATGCATGACGTCTTCCAGCCTCCTAGTTTCACTAGGCTGCTGAAGGTGGTCTTGCTTTCTTCTCAGTGATGGCAACAAAGGCCACAAAGATTCTTCAAGGAATGCCAAGATGGCCAAGAGGCTGCCCTGGAGACAGGTGACTGCAGACAAGGGGTAAGGGTGTCTGGATGTCTTCATCACCTTGGGTCCCTTTCCAAAACTCACCTTGAATTGAATCCCAGCTTTATCGAGGAGAGCAACACAGGGTACAATCCCGTGCTTCTGGGTAAACTCAGCCCCTAAGGCCTGGTAGCTGTGCCAGGACATGCCGTGCTGTGCGTGTTCATTTACGTTCTGAAAGGTTTATTGCAGCGTGAGGCAAGAGTGTTTGCACTGAGCATGCAAGGCTGGGATCTGCCAAGCAGTGCAGACTCAGTTGTGTAGGATTGTTTGAATGCCTTCCACCAAATCCAGGCACAGGAGATTTGCTCTGGTTTTATCCTGGAGGAAGGAATGGGATCTGGAGAACAGCTTATCATGCACTCGCTCCTCTGATTTTCATAACAAAGGAAAGAAAAAACGGGGAAAATACAGACCTGTTTGCTCTCTCCACGTTAACAAGACCTGCAGTGGCCAGCATCTCCTTTCTTGTGCTATTTACATTGAGTTAGGACTATTAGTATTAATAATTATTATTAACTTAGATGTTAATTAACATGTTAAGAGTCATACCTCTTCCAAGTTATGGTTCACACTGTTGAAAGTATCCCCTTCCAATGACAGAGAGAAACAGCCCAGGGGAAGTATGCGGCTGGAATACCTCTCCTCTTACCAGAACAGAGCCTCATGTTCTTTCTTGTTTCTGCAGGGTGAGGCAGTGGTTGTAAGGAAACCAATCAAACTAAATATTCCTTTGAAAAGATGAATGGTGAGTAATCCTTAATGAGCTGCCAGTCTCTGGTTTGAAGGAGCTGCGGTATCTGCATGGGGTTGTAGTGTGATTGAGGAATCCTCTGGCCTTGTTCCAACAGTTCCATGTCCTCCCGCTCTGTACTGAGGACTCCAGAACTGAACACAGGCCTCCAAGTGGGTCCTCACAAGAGTGGAGCAGAGGGATGGAATCCTCTCTCTTGCCCTGCTGGTCCCACTGCTTTGGATGGCTCCCAAAGTGCTTCACACAGTGAAACTTGTGTACCTGGTCAGTATTTGTTTCTCCTCTATGGCTAGATCAGGTGGGCTGTCAGTGCTAGATGTGTTTGCTGCCTTTTCTCTTTTGCTCTGCTCTGACTCCCAGCTCAAAGTGACCCCAGACCTTAACACAGCCAGAGAGCTGCGGAGACCCAAAAGCCTCCCTGGCTCTGACTCCTCACTTTCTGGGAGTACACACGTACCCATGTGCAGAGCGTCCCTGTCATACGATGGTTTCAATTTCAGTCCGTTATTCCACACAGTGGAAAAATATGCGGTAAATTGAGTGGAAATAAAGATATCTCCTGCTCTCAGAATGTCTTCTTTTGTTCTGAAAAGAGTGTGTGCTGCCTTTATCATAGAACAATCATAGAATCATAGAACAACCAGGTTGGAAGGGACCCATCGGATCATCAAGTCCAACCATTCCTATCAAACACTAAACCAAGTCCCTCAAGACCTCATCACCCGTCCCTTAAACACCTCCAGGGAATGTGACTCAACCACCTCCCTGGACAGCCTATTCCAATGCCCAATGACCCTTTCTGTGAAAAACCTCCTCCTAATCTCTAGCCTAAATGTCCCCTGGCGGAGCTTGAGGCCGTTCCCTCCTGTCCTGTCCCCTGTCACTTGGAAGAAGCTTTTAGAAGTTCACACTGCTCATCCCCAAGCCCAGGCAAGAGCAGGGGATTGTGTACGTTCTCAGTGAGATGCAGTGTCAGTTATCGTGTTTCTTTGCACAAGTGAGTTGTTGTACAGAAGTGAGGGAAACGAGAGACTCTTTTAGAGCTTGGTCTTGATGGAAAGAGAATGTCCTGTCTGAGCTGTCTACTGTGTCACGCTCCTTGCCGTGGTGATTGCTTTGGAGTGCTCGTGAAGGGACTGGAGAACAGGCCCTATGAGGAGCGGCTGAGAGAGCTGGGGGTGTTTAGCCTGGAGAAGAGGAGGCTGAGAGGAGACCTCATTGTTCTCTACAACTACCTGAAAGGAGGTTGTGGAGAGGAGGGAGCTGGGCTCTTGTCCCAAGTGACAGGGGACAGGACAGGAGGGAATGGCCTCGGGCTCCGCCAGAGGAGATTTGGGCTGGAGATTGGGAGGAGGTTTTTCACACAGAGGGTCACTGGGCATTGGAGTGGACTGCCCAGGGAGGTGGTTGAGTCACCTCCCCTGGAGGTGTTTAAGGCACGAGTGGATGAGGTCCTGAGGGACACGGTTTAGTGTTTGATAGGAATGGTTGGACTCGATGATCCGATGGGTCTCTTCCAACCTGGTTTTTCTATGATTCTATGACTTCTCTGCTCCCAAGGGATCTTTCATCTACAACTGCCTCCTGAGGAACCTACAGTGAGCTGTTTCTCACCCAGAGGCAGCTGAGAAGGACACAGTAAGGAAGAAGCTCAGTTTTAATCCTGACTGCATTATGGGCTGTATGCACAGCCTGGGACAGGTCCATCTCTTGAGACTGCTCGAGTCCCGGCTCTTGGTGCTTTCTCTAAAGCAGCAGCTCCCAGAAGAGCATGGTTGTGTACAAAACTCACTTCTTTTTCTCTCTTTCTTTTTTTCTTCATGGCTGCAAAGGACAAACTGGGATTTAATCCCTGGAAAGAAACACCCTTTGTGAATGTTGATACTTACTCTAACTGTTGTGATTTTTTTTAAGTGAGCTCTTGATTTTTGCAGCCAGTTCTGGATTTCTTTCTCCTGTTTGCTCCCCAGCTGTGGACTGGAGAAGTTGTAGTCATAGAGTCATAAAATGGTTTGGGTTGGAAAGGACCTCAAAGCCCATCCAGTTCCAACCCCCTGCCACGGGCAGGGACACCTCCCAGCTGATCGGGCTGTTCAAAGCCTCATACAACCTGGCCTTGAACACTTCCAGGGATGCTCGTCCCTTTGAAGGCTGAATTTAAAAGTGGACAAGGAAGGCACCTACTTACCAGCTTCTGCCAGCAGTAATTTCTTTGGCTTTGAAAATGTTTCAAGTGCGAGGCAAAATTTTTTTGCCATCTAGGTGTTTTCACTGTCCCCTCTGGCAGACGCAGACCATCCGGTGCACTCTCCCAGCCCTGCCTCTGTCCAACAGCGATTCAATAATGAACTTATTTGCTCTAGCAAAGCCTTGTCAGCAAGATGCGTGGAGCTGTGTCCCTGCTGGGGTTCTGCAGCAGCTGCGATACCTGAGCCCACAGATGCAGACACACATGCACTTGGAGCCATCAGCACGAGTTTTGCTACTGGCAGTGAAAGGCACCCATGGTTGGGAGGTGTGAAAGGTGCAGTCCACGGAGAAATCTCAATCCCTGCAGGAGCACTGATGTGGAGGGCTGGAGCCTGCTCAGTGTGGCCATGTGGAGGATGCTGGGGAGCAATGAGCTGCTTATTGCTGGGTTTGACGAGACGCTGCTTGCTCCCGTTGCTCAACTCCTTGCCTGAAGGTGTGTGGGACCTGCAGTGATTCCTGCTTCTCTTGCTCCAGCTCCAAGCATTCAAAACTCAAGTTCGTAGGAGCCACAGCTTCCCTAGAGCCTTCCCCTAGAGAAGCTGCAAACGTAGCAGAACATCTCCAATCTGTCACTAGTTGTCTCTTATCAAACTGAAGCAAAGCTCTAGGTGAAGGATGCCAGCTCCGACCTCCACCGTGCACTTTGTTGTTCCCACAACACGGCAAAGACAGGAGCAGAAGTGTTTCACAAGAACAGATTGTTAAAACCCCAGCAGCATGCGGAAATCCCTTCTGATGGATGCATGAGGAAACATGCAGATAAACCCATCTTGTTACACAACCATGGAGTAGCTGATTAACTGCTGCTTGTAAAAGCCTTGAAAATAAGTTAGGAAGTTGTTATCCCAACATGCAATCTGAGCCAGCTCAGACAAGGTCTATCCTGAGGATTCACAGATTGAAACTGTCAGAAAAGAATTATTTACTCTGCCAGTGCCCAATGACCCTTTCCATGAACTATTTTTTCCTAATATCCAGCCTGAACCTCCCCTGGCAGAGCCTGAGGCCATTCCCTCTCATCCTGTCCCCTGTCCCTTGGGAGAAGAGCCCAGCTCCCTCCTCTCCACAACCTCCCTTCAGGTAGTTGTAGAGAGCAAGGAGGTCTCCCCTCAACCTCCTCTTCTCCAGGATAAACACCCCCAACTCTCTCAGCTGCTCCCCTTCTTCTCCAGCCCCTTCACCAGCTTCGTTGCTTTTCTCTGGACTCGCTCCAGAGCCTCAACATCCTTCTTGTGCTGAGGGGCCCACAACTGAACACAGGATTCGAGAAGCGGCCTCACCAGTGCTGAGTCCAGAGGGAGAAGAACCTCCCTGGTCCTGCTGGTCACACCATCTCTGATCCAAGCCCAAGATGCCATTGGCCTTCTTGGCCACCTGGGCCACTGCTGGCTCACATTCAGTCGCTGTCAACCAACACCCCCAGGTCCTTCTTCTCCTGACACTTTCCAGCCAGACTTCTACTAGTCTGTAGCTGCTCAGGGTTATTGTGTCCCGAAGGTCCTTTCTTTGTGTTTCTCTCGAGCTGGTTAACGCTGGTTACCTGTTAGCCCCTCACCCAACCCCTTATCACTGACTCCCCAAGTTCTCCCCTTGGCTCCAGCGCCACCGACAGGCACCTGCGGCGGGTGGGCTGGGGCCCCCGGGCTCGGAGGCCGCAGGGCCCCTCGTGCTGGGCTGGTCCCCCCGGGCCGGGCAGGGGGGTGGGAGCCCCGGGGTGGGCGGTGAGGGCTGTCCCGGCCCTGCCCGGCCCCGGCCGGGGGAGGGAGCGCAGCCTGGAGCGGCTGCTGCAGCCGCCAGCAGCCTCGGTGAGTGAGTCCCGCGACTTGGGGTGAGGGGGGACAGGGATGAGTTTAACCTTTTTTTCCCCTCTGGAGCTGCAGGGTCCCCTCTGCTTCTGGAAATAGCCAACCCGGGGTTGCGGGCAGCGGTCGCGCCGCAGCGAACGCCTCTCCGTGCAGCAAAACCCTTCATCCCTAACGCTGAACCGGGGAGGAGGGCAGAGCAGCTCTCATTGTGCGATTTTTTTTTTCAGCTCAACTGCTGAAACCTTTAATTAGAAACCAGGGAGGTGCAGGACTCGGACTGCTCAAGGTGCTGCCTCCTCAGGGAGACGCTTGCACATCTCCTGGTGAGGTTCTCCTCTTGCCAGCAGCATCATTTAGGCTGGAGATTAGGAGGAGATTAGGAGGAGGTTTTTCACGCAGAGGGTCATTGGGCATTGGAATAGGCTGCCCAGGGAGGTGGTTGAGTCACCTTCCCTGGAGGTGTTTAAGACACGGGTGGATGAGGTATTGAGGGACTTGGTTTAGTGTTAGATAGGAATGGTTGGACTAGAAGATCCGATGGGTCCCTTCCAACCTGGTTGTTCTGTGTTTCTGTATGATTCTGTGATCAAGAGCGACGAGGCTGGTGAAGGGGCTGGAGAACAGGCCCTATGAGGAGCAGCTGAGAGAGCTGGGGATGTTTATCCTGGAGAAGAGGAGGCTGAGAGGAGACCTCATTACTCTCTACAACTACCTGAAAGAAGGTTGTAGAGAGGAGGGAGCTGGGCTCTTCTCCCAAGGGACATGGGACAGGACGAGAGGGAATGGCCTCAAGCTCCGCCAGGGGAGATTTAGGCTGGAGATTAGGAGGAGGTTTTTCACAGAAAGGGTCATTGGGCATTGGAACAGGCAGCCCAGGGAGGTGGTTGATTCCCCTTCCCTGGAGGTGTTTAGGGCACGGGTGGATGAGGTCTTGAGGGACTTGGTTTAGTGTTTGATAGGAATGGTTGGACTGGAGGATCCGATGGGTCCCTTCCAACCTGGTTGTTCTATGATTCTATGATCCTCTCACCCTGCGGATGCTCTGAATCCCGTGTCCTGCTTTACTCAACCCGAGCAGCACAAATAAGGTTTTGTCGGTCTTTTTTTTTTTTATGTTTGTTTTTCCCCCTTCTTTTTTTTTCCCCCCTAAATCCGCTGTGTGCTCGATTAGAAAGGGCTGACAGGGTAATATTTAACATGAAATGAGCTTGGAGCATTGTGTTACGGTTCACCGAGTGTCTCCAGCAGGGAACAAAACTGCTGCTCTCGTTATTTGGGAACATGCTGAAGCTGCTGACGGGTTTGAACTGCGATTTCTAGTTTTTCGTGGTAATTAATGTCCTTACTGCCCCGGGAAGTCCTTGTTAAAGGAAGCATAGCGCTTGGTAAACCAATCTTGCTGACTTGCCACGTTGTGCTGGCTGGAGGGGTTTGATTTACTGATTAGAAACCAGAAGATGAAGGCAGCTCAGTGCTCGGTGGCTTCGTAGCCCTGAAAAAAAATATTATCTTGGTGAGTGAACAGGTAACTGCACTGTGGATGCAAAGTTTGGAGGCTGAGGGCCTGCCAAGAGCTTTGAACGGTTCTGATGGAGGGGAGGGTGTAAGGGTGAAGTATTGCACTGCCTGTGTATTTGTCTACACAGTGTTCTTGGAAGAAATGAAGGTGCCTCATCTATTCAACAAGTTTGCATATGCAGCCCTTGAAAAAAAAATCTTGTGACTAACCTTCATTCTGCTGTTTGTGGAGTGAAAGGGAGTTGTGTTTCTCTACTGCATGCAGAATTCTCCTGGTCTCTTGAAACAGAAGAAAACTTAAGGACATGAAACTTGCAGAGGTTTTTGCAGCAGGATTGATCTTTGTGGTTTTCTGGTAGATGAACAGTTCAAATGGCAGAATGATAGAATGATGGAATGGTTTGGGTTGGAAGGGACCTCAAAGCCCATCCAGACAAAATACAGGGGTGACTCTACCCCCTCCCTGGGCAGCCTCTGCCAGTGCCCAGTGACCCTTTCCATGAAATATTTTTTCCTAATGTCCAACCTGAACCTCCCCTGGTGGAGCTTGAGGCCATTCCCTCTCATCCTGTCCCCTGTCACTTGGGAGAAGAGTCCAGCTCCCTCTTCTCCACAACTTCCTTTCAGGGAGTTGGAGAGAGCAATGAGGTCTCCTCTCAGCCTCCTCTTCTCCAGCATAAACACCCCCAGCTCTCTCAGACGTTCCTCATAAGACTTTTTCCCCAGTCCCTTCACCAGCTTCGTTGCTCTTCTCTGGACTTGCTCCAGAGCCTCAACATCCTTCTTGTGCTGAGAGGCCCAGAACTGAACACAGGATTCGAGGAGCGGTATCACCAGTGCTGAGTACAGAGGGAGAATAACCTCCCTGGCCCTGCTGGCCACACCGTTTCTGATCCAAGCCAAGATGTCATTGGCCTTCTTGGCCACCTGGGCACACTGCTGGCTCAAAACCTCGTTGATGGTTTCTCAGATTTGTCACCTTGACATTCATTCATGCTCCCCTCTGAGTCACTCCTGCCTGCAGATTCACAGAGGTGCCTGGAGGTGTTTTTCATCACTTGGAATCAGGTTTGTTCCAGGTAATATTTAACTGTTAGTTACACCTCCTTCCCTCCTGAGCACTCCCAGGAGCACGCACGATGCGTGGGACCTTCCCAGGGTGCAGTGGGTCGAGCCACTTTATTGCCAGCAAAGACTCTGGACTGGATTATGTTTAGGGAGCCAATGTGGGCTTTGAGCTCCTGGGATGCTCTGCATCTGCTGCAGCCGTTGCCACCTTTTCAGAGCAGGATTATGGGTGGATTTCTTTCTCCCATTGCTGTGGTGAGTCTTGGAATCCATCAGACTGCATTTTTCATTTCCCATTCAGAGTTTGATGACACTGTTGGGCATGCGTGGGAGCTCCTGCTCAGAAATAAGCTTCTGCTAATATCTCTGTGGGAAGGGACCTGTATGGAAGGGACTTGAAACTCCTACTGAGCCCAGATGAGCCGGCAATCAGCCTTAGACTTTGTTCTGTACTGTGAATTGGCTTTCCCTTATGTCCCTCATGTTGATTTTCCTGGCTCTATAGTGTGTATATGAGCTGCCTCTAGCATATCAGCAGCATTTCTGCAATGCAGGGGTCCGTTACTACAAGAAGGATGTTGAGGCTCTGGAGCAAGTCCAGAGAAGAGCAACGAGGCTGGTGAAGGGGCTGGAGAACAGACCCTATGAGGAGTGTCTGAGAGAGCTGGGGTTGTTTAGCCTGGAGAAGAGGAGGCTGAGGGGAGACCTCATTACTTTCTACAAGTACCTGAAAGGAGGTTGTGGAAAGGAGGGAGCTGGCCTCTTCTCCCAAGTGACAGGGGACAGGACGAGAGGGAATGGCCTCAAACTCCGCCAGGGTAGATTTAGACTGGAGATTAGGAGGAGGTTTTTCACACAGAGGGTTATTGGGCATTGGAATAGGCTGCCCAGGGAGGTGGTTGATTCACCTTCCCTGGAGGTGTTTAAGACACGGGTGGATGAGGTATTGAGGGACTTGGTTTAGTGTTTGCTAGGAATGGTTGGACTAGAAGATCCGATGGGTCTCTTCCAGCCTGGTTGTTCTGTGACTCTGTGATTCTGTGATCTATAGCAATTTACTGTAAAATGTAATACAGAGGGCATCCGGTCCCTTCCAGAAAACAGGGGACTTGTGGCACAGGGGATGGATCTGAGGACAGATGGTTTAGCGAGGCCTGTTGTGACAGGACAAGGAGTAATGGTTTTCATGGGGAGGGGTGCATCCCACTGGATCAGGGGCTCCAAGCCCCATCCAACCTGCCCTTGAACCCTTCCAGGGATGGGGCAGCCACCCCTAATCTGGGCAACCTGGACCAGGTCCTCCCCACCCTCACAACAAAGCATTTCTTCTTTATATCTCATCTCAATCTCCCCTCTTGCAGCTGAAAACCACTTCCCCTCATCCTATCCCTGCACTCCCTGATCAAGTAGCCCCTCCCCAGCTTTCCTGGAGCCCCTTTCAGCGCTGGAAGCTGCTCTAAGGTCTCCCTGGAGCCTTCTCTTCTCCTGGCTGAACAATCCCAGCTCTCTCAGCTTGTCCCAAAGTCTTCTAATACATGGTTGCCTTAGATCCTGGCCTGTAACCAGTGGGAAAATCCCTCTGAGTCGTTTTACTTCCACATACTGGCTCGTCTGCAGATCCGGTCCTGCCCTGAAAGATCTGAAGTGCTTTTATGATGTGAGTGTACTTTGCTGAAAGTGGTCGAGCTACTGTAGTTCCCATGAATAACAGAGAGAAAGGAGAAACATTCACACAGAGAGAAGGGAGAAATGCGTGTGGCCGAGCATTTTAAGGCAGAAAATTAGAATTGGGCAATCCGTAGTTCACAGTCTGGTTTAGACATTGCTCCTGGACAAGGCAGTGGCAAAGCCTATCTGGTTCCAATTCCCAGGCACAGCTTTCAAAACGCAGGCATTGCTTCCTGGGGACACATTTTCACTCCCTTTGTTCTTGCCATCTGTGTTATAAGGGGTTTTAGCCCCTCATAACCCAGGCAGGTAGAGCTCAGGTTGCTCAAAAGCCCCATCCAGCTTGACCTTGAACACCTTCAGGGATGTTCATGCAAGTTCAGCTCTCAGTGGCCCTTTGAAGACGTAAGACTTTTCTCACAGGTCACTACTTTGGACTTGTTCATCCACATCTGCAAGAGGGCCTGAGAGAAGACAACAGCCCAAATCCCAATTAATTTCTAAATATCCTAGAGAATATTCCCTTTCCTTGCAGCCATCACGTCCAGAATACTCAAAGAAAACCAGACATCAGGCAAATTAGTGCTGGCTGTTGTTGTCCAGCACAGTTGAAAGGATTAATTAATTCTTAATTGAGCTTCTGGGACAGTCTATATTACTGCTGGGGGAACAACAGCTGACGTTGTGTCTCGTTTCAAGCCTGCAACACAGCTTGATGCAAGGACCCCCTTTTTCTGGGTGGCAAAGGTATTTGTGTGTCTATTCAGCACCTGGCAAGGAGCTGGCTCTGCAAATCGGGCTCTCCTGGAAAAACTCAAACCGACCCCTCTGTTCCCTCACCAAAACAACCTATGTGCTGTATCTGCAAGAGTGTTTTAAATGGAAACCTGCCCAAAGCTTAACTGCGTGGAAACACAGCTCCATAATATGGGGATGTGAATATAACCACCAGTGTGTGCCCCCGATCTCAAGACCCATGGGTGTGTTGGTGGCTCTGGGAGCCCCAAGGCAGGTGTGTGTGCAGAGGGGGTGGTGCGTGCATGTGTCATAAAGAAGGAATGTCCTTTGATTGCGGTATCAAAGTCCATTTCTTCTCCCCTGCTCTATAGTTTTTAAGGAGCGCTCTTGATTTTCCATATGTTGTTCTAACCGGAGGAAGATCCAGCCTGGTGTACCCCGTGGAAAGTTCCCAGGGATTTCACTGGACCTTGCTGGGTCCTTGAGTCTCAGGGGTGCAGGCTGGGTCAGGTGTAACTCTGCTGATTCAGAGGGAAGGAATGGAGCTGAGAGCTGCTGCAGGTAAGAGAAGGGCTGGCACCTCCTACCCTGGCCTCAGATGCAGACCTTGGACCTCGATACTTGCTACACGGGGCCGGGGGGGGGGGAGCAGGGGGAAGAGATTTGATGCATATTTCAAATTGCATCTCAGATTGTTACACCCAACTGGGTAAATTCATCCTTTCTGTAAAGAGGTGGTTTCGCCAGCAACAATAGAAATTCCTCAGTTATAGGTGATTCATGCACTAATGGCTCACCGTTAACGAGGTGCTTTGAACCAGCTGGAAGATAGTAAGTATAAATATTAATTGCATGGCTTAACATTGAGATATTCAGCTGTCTGTAGCTGGGATTTCTATTTGAGTAGTCAGAGGAGGAGGAAAATGCTACTGTAAAGCTGGAATTTGTGCTCTCCAAGTCAGGAGTAACAAGGTAGAAGTTGGATGTGGCTTCTGAATTATGTCCATTGTCTAAATACTTGCTCAACTTGTAGAGACGGAGTCTCTTCAAGCTCTGCTTTGCCACGGTACAACCTTCATCCAGCAGTTTCAAATGGGTGGGTGGGGAAACAGCTGAGGGTAGTGCTGCTAGCCAAGCTCCAGTGTCTCTCGCAGGTTCCTTGTGTAAATCCTCTCACAGGTTCCTTGTGTAAATCCTTTCGCTGTGCTATACTATAAGGCTGAACAAACTCTACGCACAGACCATTTCTTTCAGTGTGGAAAGATCTACACTGACAGCTGATGATCAAGTTGCTGAATTAACTTGGCCTTGGCCAAACAAAGGAATCATTCAGGCAGAGAGAATGACCCAGTTACAGGCTCAAGACAGAATTATTGTTGTTTTTCTAAAGGAAAAAACCACCAACCTTATTAAGAGGATTGAAGTATTTGGTGCATTGACATCACAATTCTGATCCTTCTACCCAGGCAAACATTGGCTGTTCTCCTTCCTGCTGGGTATGGATCTCTTATTCCTCATTCCTCGATCAACCTGACCTTGAACACCTGCAGGGATGGGGCAGCCCCAGCTTCCCTGGGTAACCTGTGCCGGTGCCTCCCCATTCTCATAGTGAAGAAATTCTTCCTTATGTCCAGTCTAAATCTGCCTCTCTCCAGTTTAAAGCCTTTGCTGCTCATTCTGTCACTACGTGGCTTTATAAAAAGTCCTGCCCCAGCTTCCTTGTAGCCCCCTTCAGGTACTGGAAGGTCGCTATAAGGTCTCCTTGGAGCCTTCTCTTCTCCAGACTGAACAGCCCCAACTCTCTCAACCTGTCTAATTATCCCTGTCAAACTCTAGTTAACATTTTGTGAACTTACTCCTCTTTTTTCGCCCTCTTCAGTCAAACCAAGATGACGACAGACACGCCACTGCCCTATACCACACAGTTCTCAGAAAATGTGACCACGAAGTCTCAAGAACAAACTCTCTATCAAAGTAAGAAAAGTATTGGGGTGGTGGGTTTTCTTTTTCTAAATGGACCTTGAACTTTGCAAACTTCAAACAGTACAGTGACAGCTTTGTAAATAAGCTTTTTTTTCCCCCCTTCTGCTTCCCTGCCAGGTTCCGGAGCAATAGTTGCTGCCATTGTAGTAGGAGTGATTATTATTTTTACAGTGGTTCTGCTCATATTGAAAACATATAACAGGTACGTGGCCAAGTTCTGTGCCTCACTGAGGAGAGAGAAGATAAACCAGAAGCCCTGTTAGGTGGCTGTCATCTATCAGGCCATTTCAGTATTGCTGAGAAGTTCCAAGAGAATCTAAACTATGATGAGATTGATTAAAGTATCCTGAATCTCACCATCAGCGTTCTGTGATTAAATTACTAAGAAGTAGAAAGAAATTCTTGATGAGGGTGCTTGAAGGAAGCTCTTCTTAGGGATTCCTGTTGACATGAGAGAGGCCTGTTATGTGCATTAAGGCTGCCAGGGAGCAGCTTGATTTCCCACTTTTCAGGTTAGGTGTATGCTGACTTTTCAGTCAATTCCGGAGTTTAATTTTCTGTGTTCAGTTCTGGAATCCTCAGCACAAGAACGGATCTGTTGGAGTGGGTCCAGAGGAGGCCGCAAGGATCATCCAAGGGCTGGAGCATCTCCCATACAAGGACAGGCTGAAAGAGTTGAGGTTGTTCAGGCTGGAGAAGAGAAGTCTCCAGGGAGACCTTAGAGCAGCTTCCAGTGCTGAAAGGGGCTCCAGGAAAGCTGGGGAGGGGCTCTTGATTAGGAAGTGCAGGGATAGGATGAGGGGGAATGTTTTTTAGCTGAAAGAGGAGAGATTGAGATGAGGTTTTAGGAAGAGATATTTTCCAGTGAGAGTGGGGAGGCCCTGGTCCAGGTTGCCCAGAGCAGGGGTGGCTGCCCCATCCCTGGAGTTGTTCAGGGCCAGGTTGAATGGGGCTTGGAGCCCCTGATCCAGTGGGAGGCATCCCTGCCTGTGGCGTGAGGGATGGAACTGGATGAGCTTTAAAGTCTTTTCCAACCCAAACCATCCCATGATTCTATGGCTCAATACCTGTTCAATATAACCTGCTTCCATGGGAACCTTCCCAACACTCACCACAGGAGAGACCAAATCACGGACCAGCTCTAGTGACAGCTTCGTTTTCTCCCTTACAGACGCATGAGAGTGAAACGGGAACTGGAACCCAAACCCACCAAACCGGGAATGCCACCTGCTTTGGGGCAGCACAGAAACAGTATGTCTCCACATCCCACGGTGACCTTCATACCTGTGGATATCCACATGCAAAACAGATAACTGGGGATGCCTGCCCCCTCTCCCCACACCCCTGGGGCAGAAGAGAAATGGAATCCTAATTTACATGGCTTCTCTGGGACTTCACGGACTTTACTGGGACTTCTCAGCAAAGCTACACTGCATTTGGCATAGTGACAAGCTGTTATTTTATCTATAGGTTTTAACTGATCCTGTTTTCTCTCTTTGAGAAGAAAAATCAAAGTTCTGGTCACTTTTTGTATGACTGAAATCAACTAGTGGAGGCATACAAACAATCAGAAACACGGGGAGACTTCTTATGGAGCTCTGGGTATGGAGAGACTGAATAAACCGAGCCCGTTCCTGGGAAGAACTGATGCACATTCGTACATTGTGGACCTTTGCTGTTTGGAGAGTTTGAGCTGTTTCTGTTCTGCAGTGACTGATGATGAACTGAAGAAAAACTGGGACATGCTACAACTCAGATTGAACCTGGGTTTGTTCTGATTTATGTGAAGCAGGTTTGTAGTCTATTTTATACACGATGGACAGTGCAGAAAGTATCAACATTTTATTTATCTTTACTCGTCTTTTCCTGTTTCTAATGCCTCATATGTATGGGTTTAGATGAAAAAGTTACTTATTTTCAAGTATTTGTAAAATATTTCTACAAACTTGGTATCCTGTCCCTTTTCAAACAAATCAATGGCTAAGGGTGTTCACTCTCATGCCAAGAATTGCTTCAGGTTTGTTACTGGAGTTACATTAGAACATTTTGTCTTACACAGAGTCTGAGCAAGCAAGGCTTTATACAGCTCATTTTGTACAACTCACACCCTGAAATGCTTTGTTCTCTAATGCAGGCTAGACTTGAACTATTTTTAGATTACTTTGTTTTCTGGAAAGCAACTGAAAGTGGTGCTGTTTTGCAAGTGTGATGCTAGTGGGTGTACAGTCATGCAATAAAAGAAATTCCCAAGGATATTCACAGCCCACTAAGTGTGAACACACAGCAGTATTGTCCAACGTTCAGTGGCCGACTGTCTCAAGGATGCACACAGAAGTAGTGCTGAAACACTGGCTGGTGGGACAGACGGGGGAATTAGGAAGAAATCAAGGAATAAAACAAGCTCCAAGCTGCTGTGGCTGTGCAGCCTGTTTGTAGCCTTTAGGAGAACTGGTAGTAGGATAGTTTAATTCCTTTTGGGGACCTGTCAAGAAAGAATTTACTCTTGTAAAACTGATCAGTTAGATTGATATTGATCACAGAATTGACCAGAGCCTCCGGCTTTAAAGCTTTTTGCTCCACAGTTGAACACAGATGCTTTCTCCCAGCACTGTCACTGACAGTCACATTCCTGCATCACACAGTCCCAAACCAAAGCCAAGTTCTCAGAGTAACATGATGAGGGATGGGGGTAATGAAGTGAAGCATTTTCCAAGATGTGAAGCCATCGCTTGAACAGGTCATTTTTACCAGCCTGTGCATTAGTGCAGAAACTAATTTCAATTACTTTGGTTTTTTTTTTATTTTATTTTTAAATGAAACTGGAGCACAGTTTGAATTCCAAACTAAATATAAAGACATCTGTTTGCGAAGTTTCTAAATCTTGTTGTAAATATTTTACTTGACCTAGTTCTCTAATTAGTCGAGGGTTTTTATGTGGCAGGAATGATTGATACAATCCTTCAGAAGGGAATGTAGGTGTGAATTTCATTTTTTTCCCCAAAAAAAATATAGAGGAATTGGCCTGTTGTTCCTGGCTCTGGACAGCCAAGTGTGTTTGCTGAGCATGTTCCTCTGTATCACAATCAAGATATTTAGAAATGATGAGCCCTATCTTCTTATTATTTTTTAGCATTACCAGCCAGACCTACTTCAAAATCATAGAAACATAGAATCACCAGCTTGGAAGAGACTCATTGGATCATTGAGTCCAACCATCCCGATCAAAATAATGAAGTTTGCTTTGCTTATTCAGCTTTGGAGAAGCAGTGCTGCTATATGCACTTCTACTGGCAGGAGAATTTCTGCCTAGACCACAGGATCGTTACTGAATCTGAAAAATTCTAAGTGTGTTGTTTTACCAGCACAATTTGCCTTCTATTGGCACAGCCTAGGAGGGCCCCACAATCCAGACTGACTCCAGTCAGCAAAATCCAGAGCTTCTGCTGACCAAGCAAAATCACCTGCTTAAGAAACAAAATTCACTGTATTTCTACCCCACTGCCACTATAACACTTAGGTAATTTGCTGTGGATTTAACAAGTCTTCCAGAAACAATCCCATGCTGTCCTCCTCCTGTAACAGTAGCTGCTTCAGCACTGATCTGACCTGGCCTCTGCAGGGACCCATCTTCCGCTTTCTAACCCCTGGCTTTTGGAAAAACAAAGACTGTGTGCAGACTTGCCATCAAGGAAACTTGCTGGGTAACAAAAAACAACATCTGAAAGGCTGGTTGTTTTCGTTAACCAGCCTGCTACGAAGTCTCTCCAAGGATACCTTAGCTCAGCCTTCCAGTGCTGAAAGGGCCTCCAGGAAAGCTGGAGAGGGGCTCTTGATCAGGGAGGACAGGGAGAGGATGAGGGGGAACTCTTTCCAGATGAAAAAGGGGAGATTGAGATGAGATCTTAGGGAGAAATGTTTTGCTGTGAGAGTGGGGAGGCCCTGGCCTAGAGAAGTCACAGCTACCTCATCCTTGAAGTTATTGGGGACCAGGTTGGATGGGGCTTGGAGCCCCTGATCCAGTGGGAGGTGTCCCTGCCCCTGGCAGGGGGTGGAATTGGATGGGCTTTGAGGTCCCTTCAAAGCCAAACTATTCTATGAAAGCTGATGTTGCAAACTGTTCTGTTAAATCCCAGGCTAGCCCTGGGAGAGAACAATCTCCATATAATGCAGCTCCCCCTGCTGTCCTCCTCCCAGCTGACAGGCTCAACGCCTCTTTCCCAACAGACAAACCCCCTCCAGAAATTCCAAGTTAGTTGAGAACTTTACTGCATTTCAGAAACTTTCTGCTGCCCAAGCCCTCCCTTCCTGTCCTCCTTGGTGTCAGGTGCTGAGGGACATGGTTTAGTATTTGATGGGAATGGTTGGACTCGATGATCCGGTGGGTCTCTTCCAACTTGGTGATTCTATGATTCTATGAATGTTACACAGCTGAGTTGTACGCTGTCCCAAGTTTCTATGTGAATGATCATTATAAGTCTAATCAGAGAATATGCAAAAATGTTTTCTGGGTCTTTTCCCAAGTCCCATAACCAATGTATTTTCCAAAAAGAAGACATCTGTAAAACAAGAAGGCAAAGAGCATCCTGGCGTGGATCACCTCTGGTGTGGCCAGCGGCAACAGGAAAAGGATCATTCCCTGCACTTAGCGCTGCTGAGGCTGCACTTCAGATGCTGGGTTCAGTTTTGGGCTCCAGACTACAAGAAAGACCTTGAGGCCTGGAGTGAGTCCAGAGAAAGGAATAAAGCTGAGGAAGGGGCTGGACAACAAGTGTTAAGAGAAGCAGTAGAGCCTGGATAAGAAGAGGCTCAGGAGAGACCTCACTGCTCTCTGCAGCTCCTGGAGAGAGGGTTGTGGTGAGGTGGGTGCTGCTCTCTTCTCCCATGTAATACATGACGGGATGAGAGAAAATGGCCTCAAGTTACACCAGGGGAGGGTTAGACTGGATACTGGGAGAGAATCCTTTCCTGGAAGGGTTTAAGGGACAGGTGGACAAGTTGCTGAGGGACATGGTTTAGTGTTTGATAGGAATGGTTGGACTCGATGATCCGGTGGGTCTCTTCCAACCTGGTGATTCTATGATTCTGTGATTCTATGAAAGGGTTCTCAGGCAGTGGCTGGGGCTGCCCAGGGCAGTAGTGGAGTCTCCATCGCTGGAAGGGTTTAAAAGCCGGGCAGAGGAGGTGCTCAAGGACGGCTAAGTAGGAGACAAGTACGGTTGGGCTCAAGGATCTCCACGCCGTTTTCCAAGAAAGCGGCTCTATGGGACCCCAAAGCATCCTAGGGTATCACAGCATCCCTCAGCGACCCTTCCCACTACGCATGCGCGGCGGGGCGAGCGGTCACGTGACCGCCGCCATCTCGCGAGAGGCGGCATCATCTCTGCTCTGCCCCTCCACCTCCCGCAATGGCGTCGCCCACCGCCCATTCTAATTGGCCCTCGCCCTCCTCCCTTTCTGATTGGCTCCCGCCCCCTGAGCCGACCAATCGCGAGGCGCCGGGCGAGCCTTTACCGCGGCGCCTGGCCCCGCCCCCTTTCGCCCTCGGCGCGCGCGCGCGCGTGTGGGGCCTGGCGCGGGGCAC
>JAUMJK010002214.1:0-28263 GCA_033558105.1 Coccyzus lansbergi | reverse complement strand
CAATAGGAGGAGAAGGAGGACGAAGGTGAATGGGAAGGGAAGGGGGAGGGGGGGGGGCGGGGGGCGGTTCGCCGCCGCCCCGGCCCTTCAGCCCCACGTTGACCCCTCCGCCCAGCCCCTCAGGCCCTGGCAGTGCCCGACTCGACCCCGGGAGGAGGAATCCTCCGGGTCGGTTGCCGGGGGAGCCCCGGGGAGGCCGCCCGGCCCCGCCGCCCGCGCGCCGCGCTCACCTGGGGCCGCCATGTTGGGAGCAGGCAGAGAAGGCAAAGGACCCGGATGGAGCCGTCACGTGATCAGGAGCGGACCCGCCTACCCCTCCTCCTTTCCCCACCCTCACCCCGCGGGAGGGGCGGGGCCCGCGCCGGAGGCTGATTCTGTGGTTGGCGGCGCCGCCCGCATCGGGATCGGGAGGGGGAGGCCCCAGCTCCTTGTGCAAGGTCCCAGTTCCTCGTGCAAGGCTCCAGGACGCTGTGCAATGCACCAGGCTCTTGTGCAAGGCTCCAGCTCCTGGTGCAAGGCTCTGACCCCTTCTGCAATGCACCAGCCCCTAGTGAAATGCAGCAGCCTCTTGTGTAAGGCTCCAGCTCCCTGTGTAAGGCTCCAGGATGCTGTGCAATGCACCAGCCTCTTCTGCAAGGCTCCAGCTCCCTGTGCAAGACTCCAACCCCTTTTGCAAGGCTCTGACCCCTTCTGCAATGCACCAGCTCCTCATGCAAGGCTCCAGCTCCTGGTGCAAGGCTCTGGCCCCTTCTGCAATGCACCAGCCTCTTGTGCAATGCTCCAGCTCCTGGTGAAAGGCTCTGGCCACTCGTGCAATGCACCAGCTCCCCATGCAAGGCCCTAGCACCTTATGCAAGGCGCCAGAAGCCTGTGCAAGGCTCCAACCCCTTGTGCAATGACCTGCGCCCCTCGTGCAAGGCCGCCCCTCTGTGTGCCAGTGCCCCTGGGCTAGGCCCTTTCCTGCCTCCCTGCACTCGTGCAACACAGTTCTGGTGCCGTGACCCTTGTGCGATGCACACCCTGTGTGCACACCTGCCGTGACGCACAGCCATGGGGCACAGGAGTGGGGTATAATTGTGGGGCACGGTTGTGGGGAAGAGCTGTGGGGCACGGTTGTGGGTCACAGATATGAGACAGATCCGTGGGGCACTGGTGTGGAACACAGTTGTGGGGCAGAGCTGTGGGGCAGAGCCATAGAACAGCACCGTGGGTCACAGCTGGGGGGCAGCCCTGTGGGGCCAGGCAGTGGAGAAGAGCTGGGGGGGCAGCACTGTGGGGCAGAGCCATGTGGCCTGGCTGTGGGGCATAGATGTGGGGCAGAGCCGTGGAGCATTGGTTATGGGGCACAGTTCTAGGGTAGAGCTGTGGGTCACAGCCGTGGGTCACAGCCCTGGGGCAGAGCCGTGGGGCTGTGCAGTCATCCATTAGCACTTGGCTGGTGTCCACATGTCCCCCCCCATTCACCCAATGGTCTGTCTGTCCATCCATCCTTCCCTCCATCTTCATCCTCATCCCCATCTCCATCCCCATCTTCATCCTCATCTCCATCTCCATCCCCATCATCTCCATCCGCATCATCTTCATCTTCATCCCCATCCACATCTCCATCCCCATCCCCATCTCCATCCTCATCTCCATCCTCATCCTCATCTACATCCCTATCTCCATCTCCATCCCCATCCTCAATCCTCCATCTCCATCTCCATCCCCATCCTCAATCCTCCATCTCCATCCTCATCCCCATCTCCATCCTCATCTCCAATTCCATCTCCATCCCCATCCCCATCTCCATCTCCATCCTCATCCTCATCTCCATCCCCATCCCCATCTCCATCTCCATCCTCATCTCCTTCTCCATCTCCATCTCCATCCTCATCTCCTTCTCCATCTCCACCTCCATCTCCACCTCCACCTCTATCTGCATCTCCTTCTCCATCTCCATCCCCATCCCCATCCCCATCCCTCCCTCAGTCCGTCTTCCATCCATCCCATCTCCACCCTCATGCCTCAGTTTCCCCTGAACCCCCTCCCTGTTACCCCCAACCCTTCAACAACATCAGCAGGAGACACCAGATGGATCCTCTCCATCTCCCTGGGTTGGATATTTCTGCTTTATTGGTGGCTTGGGTGGCCTCCTTTGGCTTTCCAGGGGCTCTGGGTTGTCCCCTCAGTAGCTCCGCACCTTCACCTCCTTGGTCTCCGTCACCACCTTGCCGTCCCCTGTCCTCCGTGTGGTCCTCTGCAGGGTGGAGGTGGTCTCCTTCTCCAGGGCGTCCTGCAGGCTGTGGGGCGGGAGTGAGGTCCTCTCCTCACCTGCTTCCACCACACCTGTCCCCACCCACCCCAACTCCCTTCTCCTCCCAAGGGACAAAGAGGTGATGGAGCTGGAACATCCCGGAGGTCCCAGCACGTGGGGCTCATCCCTACTGGAAGCCACCACTGTCCCCTTACCAGCCCAAGATGGTCCTGGATGATGGAACCAGGAATCATAGAATCATAGAACAACCAGGTTGGAAGCGAAACATCGGATCATTGAGTCCAACCATTCCTATCAAACACTAACCCATGTCCCTCAGGACCTCATCCACCTGTCCCTTAAACACCTCCAGGGAAGGGGAATCAACCACCTCCCACCAGGACACTGCAGCACTCGGGCGTCGTCCCCGTTTGGACACCACCACCCACTGGCCCTTTGGTGTCCCTGAGGACATCCTGGATGATGATGGAGCCAGGACATCCCAGCCCACAGGTCTCATCCTGGCTAGAAGACACCACAGTCCCATCCCCATCCCCATCTCCATCCTCCATCCCCATTTCTATCTCCATTCTCATTCCCATCTCTATCTCCATCTCCATCTCCATCTCCGTCTCTATCTATCTCCATCTCCATCTCTATGCTCTATCTCTATCTCCATGTCCATCCTCCATGTCCATCTCCATCCTCCATCTCTATCTCCATCTCCATCTCCATCTCCATCTCCATCTCCACCTCCACCTTCACCTCCACCCTCCATCCCCATCTCCACTTCCATCTCCGTCCTCCATCTCCGTCCTCCATCTCCGTCCTCTATCTCTATCTCTATCTCTATCTCTATCTCTATCTCTATCTCTATCTCTATGCTCCATCCTCCATCTCTATGCTCCATCTTTATCTCTATCTCTATCTCTGTCTCTATCTCTATCTCTGTCTCTGTCTCTATCATCTCCATCCCCATCTCCATCCCCATCTCTATCCCCATCTCCATTCCCATCCCCATCCTCCATCTCTATCTCTATCTCTATCCCCATCTCCATCCTCCATCTCCATCCTCCATCTCCTCTTCATCATCTCCGTCCCCATCCCCATCTCCATCATCTCCACCTCCACCCTGGACCTCTGGCCTCTACCTGAAGTCCTCTCCTCCCTCCAGGAGCTGCCGGTAGGTCGCGATCTCGGCCTCCAGCTTGCCCTTGACGTTGAGGAGCGCCTGGTACTCCTGGGCCTGGCGCTGGAGCTCGTTACGCACTTGGAGGAGCTCGTCCTCGCTCTGCAGGATCAACCCGTTCACCTGCTCCACCTGCCCCGCGTAGCGGCTCTCCACCTCCGCCAGGTTGGCCTCCAAGCCGGCTCTCTGGAGACATCACACCAGGGTTGGGACCATCGATTGGGACCATTGATTGGGACCATTGATTGGGACTATCGGGTGGCCTGGGGTGTGGGGCTGGACCCCAGGTAGGATTTTTGGGGGGAGTCACCTGGTTGCGAAGGGACTCCAGGTCAACCTCCAAGGTCTGGACGAAGCGGCGGAGCTCGACCGCGGTGCCACGAGCCTTCTCCACATCCTTGCTGCTCTGTGTGATCTCCACGGTGCTCTCGGTGATCTTGAGGGACACGGGGATGTGGGATTGGGGGGTGGGAGGGGTCATCTGGCTCTCCACGGACACCCCAACCCGTGGAGGGGGAGCTAGGGGTGGCACCAGCCCAGGAGGAGCTCATGGGACAAGAGTCCTGCAGAAATAGCTCCTGTTGTGGATCAGGAAGCCCTTGGAGAAGGTCCCACCAGGGTTTGGAGTCCAATATGGGACAGGGATGTCCTAGGAATGTCTCTGATGTTGGACCAGGAACACCCTGGAGAAGGTCCCACTAGGGCTTGGGGTTCTCTATGGGATAGGGATGTCCTAGGAATGTCTCCGATGTTGGACCAGGAACTCCTTGGGGAAGGTCCCACCAGGCTTGGGGTTCTCTACGGGACAGGGATCTCCTAGGAACATCTCTGAACCCCTCGGAGAAGCTCCTCACTGTGGAGCTGGAGTCTCTGGGTAGGTTTCCTTTCAAGGACGTCCCCAACATTCCACCAGGACCTTCCTGGAGAAGGTCCCCAACTCCTCCATAGGTGTCTGCTATGGGATAAGGTTCTCCTGGGAGTGTCCTCACCCTTGGGTCAAGTCACCCTCATGGAGAACATCAAAGTGGGTCCAACCCCCTGGATGGAGCTTCTCCTCCTTCACCTCGGGACCTCCCGTTGGCCAACCCCATCGAGCTTGGTGTCCCCCAAGGAGGACGTCACCCCCACGGAGCATCAACCATGAGGGTCACAGGGTCTCCTGGGGGTGTGGGTTGGATGGAGGAGACCTAGACCCACCTGGCGCCCCCAGTGCTTCTCCAGGTCCTCCAGGTTCTTCTGGGCCAAGGCGTCATACTGGGCCCGGATCTCGGCCATGGCCTTGGCCAGGTCCTGGGACTTGGGTGCGTCCACCTCCACTGTCACGGCCGAGTCGGACACCTGCGCCTGGAGGCTCTTCATCTCCTGGAGGTGACAGTGAAGGGGACAGCGTCACCAAGAACTGTCCCCCCTGTCCCAGCCCTAGGGTTCCTTCTCCCTCAGCTCCGTCGCTACCTCCTCGTGGTTCTTCTTCATGAAGATGAGCTCCTCCTTGAGGGACTCGATCTCCCCCTCCAGCTGCATCCTGGCCACGTTGGTGTCGTCGATCACCTTGCGCAAGCCCACGATGTCGTTCTCCACGGACAGGCGGATGGCCAGCTCCGCCTCGTACCTGGGGACAGCCGGGAGCTTCCCATCTCCATCTCCATCTGCATCTGCATCTCCATCTCCATCCCCATCCCCATCCCCATCCCCATCTCCATCATCTCCATCTCCACCCCCATCCCCACCTCCATCTCCACCTCCATCCCCATCCCCATCATCTCCATCTCCATCTCCATCTCCATCTCCATCCCCATCTCCATCCCCATCCCTAACCCTATCCTCATCCTCATCTCCACCCCCATCCCCATCCTCATCCCATCCCCATCTCCACTATCTTCATCCCCATCTCCATCCCCATCTCCATCCCCATCCATCATCCCCATCCCCATCTCCATCCCGTTCCTCCTCACTTGACCCTGAAGTCATCGGCTGCCAGTCGAGCATTGTCCATCTGCAGCACCATCCGAGCGTTCTCCACGGTCGCATTGAAGATCTGGGGGGGAGACACGGACACATGGACGCTTGGAGACATGGATACACGGACATGGGGAGCACCTGGACACATGGATGGACGGACACACGGACATTCAGGCGCATGGACACACAGGAACATGGACACCCAGATATACGAACATATGGACACACAGACAGGTGGATGCTTGGACACCTGGACAGATGGACATACAGATAGGAACACCTGGATATGGGGACACAGGGACACCTGGACACAGGGACACTTGGACATGTCGACACCTGGACATGTGGACACAGGGACAGAGGGATACCTGGACACAGGGTCACAAGGACACTTGGACACAGGGACACAAGGACACCTGGACACAGGGACACAGGGACATGTGGACACAGGGGCACAGGGACACAAGGACACCTGGACACAGGGTCACCTGGACACAGGGACAACTGCAGATATGAGCACCTGGACATCTGGATGTACAGATATGAACACCTGGATATGGGGACACAGGGACACCTGGACACAGGGACACTTGGACATGTGGACACCTGGACATGTGGACACAGGGACACAGGGATACCTGGACACAGGGTCACCTGGACACCTGGACACCTGGGCACAGGGACACAAGGAAACCTGGACATATGGACACAGGGGCACAGGGTACCTGGACACAGGGTCACCTGGAGATATGGACACCTGGACACACAGACATCTGGACATGTGGACACCAGCCATACAGACTCATGGACATGTGGACGCCCACACATAGGACACACAGACACATGTGGCAACATGGGCACACGGACACAGGGCCGTGTGGACACCTGGACACCCAGACACATGGACACCCAGACGTGCAGACAGAGGGACACGTGGACACCCGGACATGGAGACACAAGGACATCCGGACATGGCCCCCCCCGCCCTGCTCCACCTACGTCACCCAGTGCCACCTGGCAGCTTGGGGGGGGTGGAGGGGGGGTGACCGCACCCTAGAACAGCCTGGGGCGGGTGGGGGAGGGAGGGAGCAGGATGGGCTTGGGGGGGTCAAGGGGGTAAGATGGGGGTGGGATGGGTTTGGGGGGGGTGGTCCTGGGGGGTCCTGGGGGGCAGGAGCCCTTGACCGTGTCCCTTCCTCCCCCCAGCAGGTTCCTGGGGTGCAAAGTCCGCCTGCCCCCCCCTCCCCCTTGGGTTAATGGTTAACCTCAGGGAGCCACCAGCCTTGGGGACCAGCCTTGTGGGGCCACCAGCTTTGGGGACCATCCTTTATGGGGCTACCAGCCTTGGGGACCCCAACCCTATGGTTCTACCAACCTTGGGGACCCCAACCCATGGTGCCACAAGCTTTAGGGAACCCCCTTGTGGTTCCACCAGCCTTGGGGACAACAACACATGGAGCCACCAGCCTTGGGGACAATCCCTTATGAGGCCACCAGCCTTGGGGACCTCAACCCCTGGTGGCACCAGCCTTGGGGACACCTCCCTATGGTTCTATCAACCTTGGGGACACCAACACGTGGAGCCACCAGCCTCGGGGACCATCCTTTATGGGGCCACCAGCTTTGGGGACCCCAACCCATAGTGCCACTAGCTTTGGGGACCCCAACCCTATGGTTCTACCAGCCTTGGGGACCCCAACCCTATGGTTCTACCAACCTTGGGGACACTCCCCATGGTGCCACCAGCCTTGGGGACACCTCCCTATGGTTCTACCAGCCTTGGGGACCCCAACATGTGGTGCCACCAGCCTTGGGGATGCTCCCCATGGTGCCACCAGCCTTGGGGACCATCCTTTATGGGGCCACCAGCCTTGGGGGTCCCAACCCTATGGTTCTACCAACCTTGGGGCACCAACACGTGGAGCCACCAGACTTGGGGACTCACCCCTATGGTGCCACCAGCCTTGGGGACACCTCCCTATGGTTCTACCAACCATGGGGACACCAACACATGGAGCCACCAGCCTTGGGGACCATCCTTTATGGTGCCACCAGCCTTGGGGACCCCAACCCATGGTGCCACAAGCCTTGAGGAACCCCCCCTATGGTGCCACCAGCCTTGGGGAACACATCCCTCTGGTTCTACCAACCTTGGGGACACTCCCCATGGTGCCACCAGCCTTGGGCCCCCCCCCTGTGCCCCACGGCCACCCCACCTTGTCCTGCAGCTCCTGGATGATGTCCCAGTAGTGGCTCCAGTCGCGGTCGCCAGGTCCCTTCTTGGCCGTGAAGTCACGGATCTGCAGCTCCAGGCGCCGGTTCTCCTGCTCCAGCTTCCTCACCTTCTCCAGGTAGGTGGCCAGGCGGTCGTTGAGGTCCTGCATGGTCTCCTTCTCGTTGGCCACCACCCCAGGAGCCACCGTCAAGCTGCTGGCCCCAAAGCCACCTCCGTAGCCACCTCCGTAGCCACCTCCGTAGCCACCCCAGTAGCCACCTCCTGGGGAGCTGGAGAAGCTGGTGGTGCGAGTGATGGAGACGCGGGAGCCCGAGCCCCCAGCCCCAGCGTAGACACTGGCCGCGCTGCTCGGGGTCACCAAGCGTCCAGGTGGGAGCAGGCCCGAGGTGACCCGGCGGGAGCTGGAGCGCAGGCTGGAGCTGCGGGACACGCTCATGGCCACGGTGGAGGAGCTGGATGGACGGATGGACAGATGGATGGATGGATGGACCTGCATGAGTGGGAAGGGAGAAGGATGAGGGGTGGGGGGATGGAAGGACAAGGGGGTGAATGAGTGGATGGATGGACAGGTGGGTGGACAGACAGGTGGACAGGAGGACAGGTGGGTGGACAGAAGGACAGGTGAGTGGATGATTGGATGGGTGGATAGACAGGTGGACAGTAGGAGAGGTGGGTGGCTAGAAGGACAGGTAGGTGGACAGGAGGACAGGTGGGTGGACAGAAGGACAATGGGTCAATGAGTGGATGGATGGATGGATGATGTACAGGTGGGTGGACAAGTGGATGAATGGACAGATAGGTGGACAGAAGGACAGGTAGGTGGACGGAAGGACAATGGGTGGATGAGTGGAGGGACAGATAGATGGGTGGACAGAAGGACAAGTGGGTGGACGAGTGGATGGTTGGACAGACAGGTGGACAGGAGGACAGGTGGGTCAATGAGTGGATGGATGGATGGACAGGTGGGTGGATGAGTGGATGGGTGGACAGACGGGTGGACAGAAGGACAGGTGGGTGGATGGAAGGACAATGGGTGGATGACTGGATGGATGGACAGGTGGGTGAACGAGTGGGTGGGGGGACAGACAGACAGGTGGGTGGACAAGTGGGTGGGTGGACAGGTGGGTGGACAGAAGGACAGGTAGGTAGATGAGTGGAGGGACAGATAGACAGGTGGATAGAAGGAGAGGTGGATGGACAGAAGGAGAGTTGGGTGGACAGAAGGACAGGTGAATGGACGGGAGGACAGGTGGGTCAATGAGTGGATGGGTGGATGAACAGACGGGTGGGTGGACAGAAGGAGAGGTGAGTGGACAAACGGATGGACAGAAGGACAATTGGGTCGATGAGTGGATGGATGGACAGAGAGGTGGGCAGAGGGACAGAGGGGTGGACAAGTGGATGGACTGACAGACGAGTGGACAGGAGGAGAGTTGAGTGGGCAGAAGGAGAAGTGGGTGGACAGGAGGATAAGTGGGTCAATGAGTGGATGGACGGACAGGTGGGTGGGCAGAGGGACAGAGGGGTGGACGAGTGGATGGATGGACAGACGGGTGGACAGGAGGAGAGTTGAGTGGACAGAAGGAGAGGTTGGTGGACAGACAGACAATGGAGAGAAGGATGAGTGGACACAAGGGTGGACGGACAGACAGACGGACAAAGCCACAGACCCAGAGAGCTGATGGACGGACGGACGGATGGACGAGTCGATGGACGAGTGGAAGGAGTGGAAAAGAGGGACGGACAGACAGACAGGCATTTATAGCCGGGGGGTTGGGGGGGGGGGGGGCAGGGCAGCCCCACAGCTCCGCCCCACAGCGAGGAGGGGGGGGCGACCTGCCCAGGGCTTTGGGCTCCAGGCAAACGCCCCATAAGTTGGGGGATGAGGGGACGGGTCAGACCCACAAGTTGTGGGGTGAAGGGAGGGGGCTTGGACCCACAAGTTATGGGGTGAAGGACAGAGGTGCTCAGCCCTACAAGTTGTAGGGAGAAGGGATGGGCTCAGCCCCACAAGTTATGGGGTGAAGGACAGAGGTGCTCAGCCCCACAACTTGTGGGGAGAAGGGATGAGACTCAACCCCACAAGTTATGGGGTGACAGGAGGGGACTCAGATCCACAACTTGTGGGGAGAAGGACAGAGGTGCTCAGCCCCACAGGTTATGGGGTGAAGGGATAGGCTCAGCCCTACAGCTTATGGGGTGAAGGACAGAGGTGCTCAGCCCCACAAGTTATGGGGTGAAGGGAGAGGCTGAGCCCCACAACTCATGTGGAGAAGGATGTGGGGCCTCAGACTCACAACTTATGGGGTAAAGGACAGGAGGGCTCAGCCCCACTACGTGTTGGGTGAAGGGATGGGTTCAGCCCCACAACTTATGGGGTGAAGACCCCCCCCCCCCCCCATAAAGCCCTGGGAGCTGTCAGGGGTGTTCTGGGGTTCTTTTGGGGGGGGGGGGATTGTTCTCTGCCCCCCCCCTTCCCCTCTCCTTCCCCCCATCCCCTCCCCGCCCCCCCCCACCCCCCCCCGGCCCCTCCCGTCTTTGTTTGCTCTCAGGGTGAGTCTGAAGTTGGGGGGGGAGGAGGTGGGGGCTGGGTGGGGGGCCCATTCTGGGCTCCTTGTGGCCTTTGTTCTGGGGACACTGAGGGGACAGAGCAGCCCAGAACACCCCTAGACCCCCCCTAGACACCCCCCCCAATATTTGACCCTATTTTGTCCCATTTCCCCCCATTCCAGCCCCATTTACCCCATTCCAGCCTCAGTTTCCCCCATTCCATTCCCATTTCCCCCATTCCATTCCCATTTTCCCCCATTCCAGCCCCATTTCCCCCATTCCAGCCCCAGTTTTCCCCATTCTACCCCATTTTCCCCCATTTTCTCCCATTCCAGCCTCAGTTTCCTCCATTCCAGTCCCATTTCCCCCCATTCCAGTCCCATTTCCCCCATTCCAGCCCCAGTTTCCCCCATTCCAGCCCCATTCTCCCCATTCCAGGCCTAGTTTCCCCCATTTCCCTCTTGACCCACGGCCCAAGCTCTTTGTTCCTCTGCCAACCCCAAAGCCATTTCTGCCATTTCGGTGTCACCAGTGGAGGAGGATGGACACCGGAAAATGAAGGCACTGGGGCTGGAGGGGACAAGAAGTCCCATCTTGGGGTCTCCATGGGGTCTGGTCAAGGGGATCCCACCTTGGGGTCTCATCATGGGGTCTCCATCATATCTGGTCAAGGGTCTCTGGTCAAGGGTCTCATGGGACATTGAGGTCCCATCATGGGGTCTCCATTGTATCTGGTCAAGGGGTCACACCTTGGGGTCCCATCTTGGGGTCTCCATCATATCTGGTCAAGGGATCCCATCCTGGGGTCTCACATTGGGGTCTCATCTTGGCTTCTCCATGGAGTCTGGTCAAGGGGGTCTCACCTTGGGGTCTCCCTAGGGTCTCCATCCTATCTGGTCAAGGGATCCCATGCTGGGGTCCCCTCTTGGGGTCTCCATGGGGTCTGGTCAAGGGATCCCACCTTGGGGTCTCATCTTGGGGTCTCCATCATATCTAGTCAAGGAATCCCATCCTGGGGTCCCACCTTGGGGTCTTCATCGTATCTGGTCAAGGGGATCCCATCCTGATCTCCCACTTTGGGGTCTCCATGGGGTCTGGTCAAGCTGGTCCCACCCTGCTGTCCCATCCAGGGTCTGCTCAAGGTGGTCCCAGCCTGAGATCCCCCCCCTGAGGTCCCACCTTGTGTTTCTTGTGGGATCTGGCCAAGTGGAGGTCTCCTCCCTTCCCTGACCCCCTCCCTCCTTTCCCCCAATTCCTCAAGGTGCTCATGGCCCTTCTCCGCCCTCCTTTCCAGCATGGAGGCATCTCCAAGGGTTTCTCCTGGACCTTGTGGAGGCTTAGGGTCACCACCTGCCTCACTGTCCCCCAACCAAGTCAGGGCAGGAGCCAACTCTCCAAGGGTTAACATCTCCAGGCGAGGTCCAACCACATTCCTGAGTGATGAAGCTGCAGCCAGAACCCCTCAGCCTCCTCCTCCTCTCTGTGGACCTGGCTTGGGGCCACCCAGTGGGGTCTCGGTGGCCATCCCTACTCCCCCCAACGTCCCCCCCTCCTGCCCCCCTGGGGGGGTGTCCGGTTTCTCTTATCTCCCTGGGGTGGAAGGTATTTGCCTGCCTTGCAAATTCCTTTGTGATAAGAGAGGTTGGGCTGGATGGAGAGTGTCTCTGGGGGGATGGAGAGTGTCTTTGGGGGGATGGAGAGCGTCTCTAGGGATGAAGAGCATCTCTGGGGGGTTGGAGAGTGTCTCTAGGGGATTGGAGAGCTTCTCTGGAGGGATGGAGAGCATCTTTGGGGCATTAGAGAGTGTCTCTGGGGGGATGGAGAGTGTCTCTGGGAGGATGAAGAGCTTCTCTAGGGATGGAGAGTGTCTCTAGGGGGTTGGAGAGCATCTCTGGGGAGATGAAGAGCTTCTCTAGGGATGGAAGGCATCTCTAGGGGGATGGAGAGTGTCTCTAGGGGGATGGAAAGTGTCTCTGGGGGGTTGAAGAGCTTCTCTGGGGATGGAGAGTGTCTCTAGGGGGATGGAGAGCATCTTTTGGGGGGATGGACAGTGCCTCTGGGGATGGAAAGTGTCTCTGGGTGCATGGAGAGCACCTTTGCACCTTTGGGCATTGGAGAGCATCTCTGGGGAGGTTGGAGAGCATCTCTGAGGGGATGGAGAGCATCTCTGGGGGGATGGAGGGCGTCTCTGGGGTTGGAGAGCATCTTGGAAGGGATGGAGAGTGTCTCTGGGGGGATGGAGAGCATCTCTAGGGGAATGGAGAGCATCTTTTGGGGTTGGAGAGCATCTCTGGGGAGATGGAGAGCTTCTCTAGGGATGGAGAGCATCTCTGGGTGCATGGACAGCATCTTTGGGGGTTGGAGAACATCTCTAGGGGGATGGAGAGTGTCTCTAGGTGGATGGAGAGCATCTTTGGGAGGGATGGACAGTGTCTCTGGGTGCATGGAGAGCATCTTTGGGGAGTTGGAGAGTGTCTCTGGGGGGTTGGAGAGTTTCTCTAGGGATTGAGAGTGTCTCTGGGGTTGGAGAGTGTCTCTAGGGGGTTGGAGAGCTTCTCTAGGGATGGAGAGCTTCTCTGGAGAGTTGGAGAGCTTCTCTAGGAGGATGGAGAGCATCTCTGGGGGGGGTGTGGAGAGTGTCTCTGGGGATGAAGATCATCTTTGGGGGATCGTAGAGTGTCTCTGTGGCATCCTGGCTTGGATCAGAAACAGTGTGACCAGCAAGGCCAGGGAGCCCTCTGGACTCGGCCCTGGTGAGGCCGCTCCTTGAATCCTGTGTTCAGTTGTGGGCCCCTCAGCACAAGAAGGATGTTGAGGCTCTGGAGAGAGTCCAGAGAAGAGCAACGAGACTGGTGAAGGGGCTGGAGAACAGGCCCTATGAGGAGTGGCTGAGAGAGCTGGGGGTGTTTATCCTGGAGAAGAGGAGGCTGAGAGGAGACCTCATTACTCTCTACAACTACTTGAGAGGAGGTTGTGGAGAGGAGGGAGCTGGGCTCTTCTCCCAAGTGGCAGAGCACAGGACAAGAGGGAATGGCCTCAAGCTCCACCAGGGGAGATTTAGGCTGGAGATTAGGAGGAAGTTTTTCACACAGAGGGTCATTGGGCATTGGAATAGGCTGCCCAGGGAGGTGGTTGATTCCCCTTCCCTGGAGGTGTTTAAGGGATGGGTAGATGAGGTCCTGAGGGACTTGGTTTAGTGTTTGATAGGAATGGTTGGACTCGATGATCTGATGGGTCTCTTCCAACCTGGTTGTTCTGTGATTCTATGATTCTGGGGGGAGTGAGAGCAACTCTGGAAGGATGGAGAACATCTCTGTGGGGATGGAGAGCTTCTCTAGGGATGGAGAGTGTCTCTAGGGAGATGGAGAGCATCTCTGGGGGGTTGGAGAGGATCTCTGTGGGGATGGAGAGTGTCTCCAGGATTGCAGGTCGTCCTCTCTGGCCCCAGAGCCACGTTCCTGCTGCGCTGAAGACAACGGAATGAAGACAACCCAAAGCTTGCCAAGTTCTAAATCCCTGCCTGCAGGTGCCACGTGCCAGGCAAGCCAGGTCCTGAGCCACCACCGCCCGTGGCCAACCCCACCCTGGGCCAGGTGCATCCACCTGAGCAGCAGGTGGACTCCCCGTGGGTGGCCTCATTCCCCAGTAGGAGGTTCTTGGTGCCCACAGCTTGGGAGGGTTGGCCAAAGCCACACACAAAATGGTCCTTTTGGTTTTTGGTGGCTTTGATGTCGTTTTGAGGGCAGGATTTGTGCAGGAGGTGGAGGGAGTGGAGAGTAGGGGCTGGTGGGGCTGGGGATATGGGATTGGGGACACGGAATTGGGGACACGGGGAGTGGACATGGGAAGGGGACATGGGATGGGGAGATGGGATAGGGACACGGGCTTGGGACACGGGATTGGAGACACGGGCTTGGGGACATGGGATGGGGACATGGGATAGGGACATGGGATGGGGACGCAAGCTTGGGGACATGGGGTGGAGAGATGGGATAGGGATGTGGGCTTGGGACATGGGACTGGAGACATGGGATGGGGACACAGGCTTGGAGACATGGGCTTGGGGACATGGGATGGGGACATGGGCTTGAGGACATGGGATGGGGAGTTGCGATAGGGACATGGGCTTAGAGATATGGGCTTAGAGATATGGTCTTGGGGACGTGGGATGGGGACATGGGCTTGGGGACATGGGATGGGGACACAGGCTTGGGGACATGGAATGGGGACACGGGCTTGGAGACGTGGTCTTAGAGACATGGGCTTCGGGGTGGGGACATGGGGTGGGGATATGGGATGGGGACATGGGCTTGGAGACATGGGCCTGGGGATATGGAATGGGGACACAGGCTTGGGGCCATGGGATAGGGAGATGGGATGGAGACATGGGCTTGGGGACATGGTATGGGGACATCGGATGGGGACATGGGATAAGGACATGGGCTTGGAGACGTGGGCTTGGGGACGTGGGGCGGGGACACAGACTTGGGGACACGGGATAGGGAGATGGGATAGGGACATGGAATGGGGAGATGGGCTTGGAGACATGGGATTGGGGACATGGGAGGGGGACACAGGCTTGGGAACATGGGATGGGGACGTAGGCTTAGAGACAGGGGATGGGGGGATGGGATAGAGACATGGGATGAAGACATGGTCTTGGGGACATGGGATGGGGACACAGGCTTGGGGACATGGGATTGGGACATGGGCTTAGAGACATGGTCTTGGGGATGTGGGGTGGGGACATGGGATAGGGAGATGGGATAAGGACATGGGCTTGGGACATGGACTGGGGACAGTGGGATGGGAACATCTTGGTGGCTTCTGGTGGCTCCTGGTATATATCTTGGTGGCTTCTGGTGGCTCCTGGTGGCTCCTAGTATCTATCTTGGTGGCTCCTGGTACATCTCGGAGGCTCCCGGTGGCTCCTGGTAAATCTTGGAAGCTCCTGGTGGCTCCTAGTACATATCTTGGTGGCTCCTGGTTCATCTTGGAGGCTTCTGGTGGCTCCTGCTACATCTCGGTGGCTCCTGGTATATATCTTGGTGGCTCCTGGTGACTCCTGGTGGCTCCTGGTGGTTCCTAGTGGCTCCTGGTGGTTCCTAGTGGCTCCTGGTGGCTCCTGGTGGCTTCTGGCGGCTCGGAAGGGGTTAACCTGGCGCAGGTGCCTCTCCCCGTGTCTGGGTTCTCCTCCCCCAGCTCCGAAATATAAACCCGGAGCCGCTGTCCCCGCCCTGCCCCAGCCCTGCCCCCTCCTCCTCCCCAACCCGTCCTGCTCGTCCTGCCTGTCCTGCCAGCGGCTCCCACCTCCTGGCAGCCTCCACCAGCCTCCGCCAGCCTCCCTGCTCCCTCCAGCCTCCCTCCGACCCGCTCCCAGCCTCCTGGTCACCGGCCGCAGCCTTCTTCTCCACCTTCCGAGCCTCTTCAGACCCTCTTGTCCACCTTCCGACCCTCTTGTCCACCTTCTGATCCTCTTCCAACCCTCTTAGCCACCTTCTGATCCTCTTCTCCACCTTCTGATCCACCTTCCGACATTCTTGTCCACCTTCCGATCCTCTTCCAACCCTCTTATCCACCTTCTGATCCTCTTCCAATCCTCTTGTCCACCTTTCGATCCTCTTATCCACCTTCTGATACTCTTCCGACCCTCTTGTCCACCTTCCGAGCCTCTTCCGACCCCCTTAGCCACCTTCTGATCCTCTTCCAACCCTCTTAGCCACCTTCCGATCCCCTTGTCCACCTTCCGATTCTCTTCCGACCCTCTTATCCACCTTCCGACCCCCTTGTCCACCTTCCAACCCTCTTGTCCACCTTCCAATCCTCTCCCAACCCTCTTGTCCACTTTCTGACCCTCTTGTCCACCTTTTGATCCTCTTCCGATCCTCTTATCCACCTTCTGATCCTCTTCCAACCCTCTTATCCACCTTCTGACTCTCTTATCCACCTTCCAGTCCTCTCCCAACCCTCTTGTCCACCTTCCGATCCTCTCCCAACCCCCTTGTCCACCTCCCAACCCTCTTGTCCACTTTCTGACCCTCTTCTAACCCTCTTGTCCACCTTCAAACCCTCTTGTCCACCTTCCAATCCTCTCCCAACCCTCTTGTCCACCTTCTGATCTCCTCGCAACCCTCTTGTAAACCTCCCAACCCACCTCCCAGCCCATCTTCTCGCCTTCCATCCCATCCTCCGACCCTCCCACCATGTCCGTCACCATCACCAGGAAGACGGTGAGGAGCAGCTCGGCCGTTCCCAGCCGTTCCTTCAGCTCCCGCTCCTTGACCATGGGCCCGGCCATGAGGATGAGTTCGGCTTCGGCCTTCGCCGCCTACGGTGGCAACCGTTACGGGGGGGCTGGCTTGTTCCGGGCTCCGGCCTTGGCCGCCAGCCCGGGCGGTGGCATCGCGGCCGTCAGCGTCAACCAGAACCTCCTGACGCCCCTCAACCTGGAGATCGACCCCAGCATCCAGCGCGTGCGCAAGGAGGAGAAGGAGCAGATCAAGACGCTCAACAACAAGTTCGCTTCCTTCATTGACAAGGTGAGGCTTGGGCTGGGCCGAGACACCCCCTGGGGGTCCCCCTGAGCACCTCCTGGTCCCCTTCGGAGGTCTCCAGTTCCCCTTCGGAGGTCTCCAGTTCCCGTTGGAAATGTCCAGACCCCTTTGGAGGTCTCTGGATCCCCTTTGGAGGTCTCCAGACCCCCTTGGAGATGTCCAGACCCCCTCGGAGGTCTTCAGAACCCCTCGGAGACATCCAAGACCCCCTTCGGAGGTTTCCAGAGCCCCTTGGAGGTCTCCAGACCCCCTCAGAGATGTCCAGACCCCCTCGGAGATGTCCAGACCCCCTAGGAGAAGTCTGGACCCCCTTGGAGGTCTCCAGACCCCCTTGGAGATGTCTGGACCCCATTGGAGATGTCCAGATCCCCTTTGGAGGTCTCCAGTTTCCCTTCAGAGGTCTCTGGACCCCCTTGGAGGTCTCCAGAGCCCCCTTGGAGATGTCCAGACCCCCTCGGAGACGTCCAGGCCCCCTCAGAGATCTCCAGACCCCATTGGAGATGTCCAGAGCCCGTTGGAGGTCTCCAGACCCTGATGGGGACACCTTGACCCAATTTGGTGATGTCCAGGACTTCTTGAGGACATCCTACCCGCTCTGGGCACCTTTGGCCCCACTTGGGTACCCCCTCGGAGATGTCCAGAGCCCCCTCGGAGATGTCCAGAGCCCCCTCGGAGATGTCCAGAGCCCCTTGGAGATGTCCAGAGCCCCTTAGAGGTCTCCAGACCTCCAGAGCCCCAGACTTGCACCCCAGTTTGCACCCAGCCCCTCCCCCCGGTTTGCACCCAGGACCCCAGACTTGCACCCTCACTTTGCACCCAGGACCCCAGAGCCAATGAAACTGGGTTTGCACCCCCAGTTTCTAACCAAGACCCCAATTTGCAGCCCCAGTATGCACCCCAGGATCCCCAGGTTTGCACCCCAGGATCCCAGTTTGCACCCCCAGATCCAGTGACTTCCACTTTGCACCCCAGTTAGCACCCAGCCCCTCCAGTTTGCCCCCCAGGAACCCCGGTTTGCACCCCCAGTTTGCACCCAGGACCCCCAGTTTACACTCAGGATCCCCAGTTTGCACCCCCAGTTTGCACTCCCAGTTTCTAACCAAGACCCCAGTTTGCACCCCCAGTGTGCACCCACGACCCCCCAGTTTGCACCCAGGACCCCAGAGCCAATGAACCCAGGTTTGCACCCCCAGTTTCTAACCAAGACCCCAGTTTGCAGCCCCAGTGTGCACCCAGGACCCCCAGTTTGCACCCAGGACCCCAGAGACAATGAACCCAGGTCTGCACCCCCAGTTTCTAACCAAGACCCCAGTTTGCACCCAGGACCCCAGACTCATACTCCCAGTTTGCACCCAGGACCTCCAGTTTACACCCAGGACCCCAGAGCCCATGAACCCAGGTTTGCACCCCCAGTTTCTAACCAAGACCCCAGTTTGAAGCCCCAGTATGCACCCAGGAGCCCCAGTTTACACCCAGGACCCCCAGTTTGCACCCCCAGTTTGCACCCCAAGTTTCTAACCAAGACCCCAGTTTGCATCTCCAGTATGCACCCAGGATCTCCAGTTTGCACCCCCAGTTTGCACCCCAAGTTTCTAAACAAGACCCCAGTTTGCACCCCCAGTGTGCACCCAGGACCCCAGACTTGCACCCATACCCCAGGACCCCAGATTTTGCCCCCAGGACATCAACATTTGCCCCAAGATCCCAGATTTTGCCCCTATTGCCCCAGAATTTGCCACCAGGACCTCAAAACTCTTCTTTGCTCCTTCGTCTTCTTCATCTCCTTCATCTTCTTCGTCTCCTTCATCTTCATCTTCTTCTTCATCTTCTTCTTTGTCTTCTTCTTCATCTTCTTCTTTGTCTTCTTCTTCATCATCTTCTTCATCTTCTTTGTCTTCTTCTTCATCTTCTTCGTCTCCGTCTTCTTCTTCATCTTCTTCATCTTCATCTTCATCTTCATCTTCATCTTCTTCATCTTCATCTTCATCTTCATCTTCATCTTCATCTTCGTCTTCTTCATCTTCTTTGTCTTCTTCGTCTTCATCTTCATCCTCATCTTCTTTGTCTTCATCTTCGTCTTCATCTTCTTCTTCATCATCTTCTTTGTCTTCTTTGTCTTCATCTTCATCCTCATCTTCTTCATCTTCATCTTCTTCGTCTTCATCTTCTTCGTCTTCATCTTCGTCTTCATCATCTTCTTTGTCTTCTTCATCTTTGTCTTCTTCTTCATCTTTGTCTTCTTCCCCCCTAGGTGCGTTTCCTGGAGCAGCAGAACAAGATGCTGGAGACCAAGTGGAGCCTGTTGCAGAACCAGAAGACGACGCGCAGCAACCTGAACGGGCTCTTTGAGTCGTACATCAGCACCTTACGGCGGCAGCTGGAGGGGCTGGGCCAGGAGCGCCTGCGCCTGGAGGCCGAGCTGGGCAACGTCCAAGGGCTGGTGGAAGAGTTCAAGAACAAGTCAGTCCCACCAAAGGCTCTGATGGAGAACTTTAGAGAAGCTCCCAGACCCCTAAAAAAAGGAGCTCCAGGAAAAGGGGCTCTTGGGTGGGGAGGAGGGGATGAAGGGGAAGGGGGCTGAGCTGGAAGAGGAGAGGTTGAGATGGGAGATTGGGGAGAACTTCTTCACAATGAAGATGAGGAGACCCTGGCCCAGGTTGCCCAGAACAGAGGTGGTTGCTCCATCCCTGGAGGGGTTCAAGGGGACGTTGAAATGGGAGACTGGGGAGAAGTTCTTCATGATGAAGATGAGGAGACCCTGGCCCAGGTTGCCCAGAGCAGAGGTGGTTGCTCCATCCCTGGAGGGGTTGAAGGACAGATTGGATGGAGCTTGGAGCTCCTGATCCAGTGGGAGGGGGTGGAACTGGATGATCTTTGAGGTCCCTTTCAACCCAAACCATCTCATGGTTCCATGATTCTTACTTGATGTCAACCCGAACCCCCTGATCCCATCCCTGGAGGGGTTCAAGGGGAGGTTGGATGGGGCTTGGAGCTCCTGATCCAGTGGGAGGTGGTGGGACTGGATGGGCTTTGAGGTCCCATCCCACCCAAACCATCTTGTGGTCCCCATGTCCCTGTGTTGATCGTCGTCAAGGTCCCTTGAAGATTTAAGATCCCTTGAGATGATTCCCGAATTGTAGAATCATAGAATCACTAGGTTGGAAGAGACCCACTGGGTCATCGGGTCCAACCATTCCCCTCAAGATGATTTCTGAGGTCCCCTCCAACCCAAACTATTCTGTGACCCCCATGTCCCCCTGTCCCCGTTACCCCCTGAACCTACCTCAGAGCTCCCCCTCCCCAGCTCTGAGCCTTCTGCTCTGCCCCCAGGTACGAAGAGGAGATCAACCACCGCACCGAGAAGGAAAATGAGTTTGTCCTGCTCAAAAAGGTGAGGGGAGATGGGGCTGAGGGGGCTGGGGGGGCTGGGGGCTGGGTCTGATGGGGCTGGGGGGTCTGATGGGGCTGGGGTGGGTTGAGGAGCTGCCGTGGATTCCAGGGCTCAGGGGGCTGCGGGTGCTGGGAGGGGTTTGGGGGGTCTGATGGAGCTGGGGGAGCAGCTATGGGTGCCAGGACTAGGGGGGCTGGGAGGGTCTGATGGGGCTGGGAGAAGGGGCTGGGGGGTCTGATGGGGCTGGGGTGGGTTGAGGAGCTGCTGTGGATTCCAGGGCTCAGAGGGCTGATGGGGCTGGAGGGGCTGGGAGGGGTTGGGGGCTTCTGATGGTGCTGGGGGGGATTGGGAGGGGTCTGGTGGAGCTGGGGGGGCAACTATAGATGCCAGGACTAGGGGGGCTGATGGAGCTGGAGGGGTTGGGGGTGTCTGGTGGGGCTGATGGGGCTGGAGTGGTTGGGGGTGTCTGATGGGGCTGATGGGGATTGGGGGGAATTGGGGGGTCTGATGGGGCTGGAATGTGTTGAGTAGCTGCTGTGGATTCCAGGGCTCAGTGGGCTGATGGGGCTTGGGGGGCTTAGTGGGGTCTGATGGAGCTGGGGGTGCAGCTATAGATACCAGTACTAGGGAGGCTGATGGAGCTGGAGTGGTTGGGGGTGTCTGATGGGGCTGATGGGGGTTGGGGGGGTCTGATGGGGCTGGGGTGGTTTGAGGAGCTGCTGTGGATTCCAGGGCTCAGGGGGCTGATGGAGCTGGAGGGGTTGGGGGGGGTCTGACGGAGCTGGGGGGGCAGCTGTGGATGCCAGGACTAGGGGGGCTGATGGAGCTGGAGGGGTTGTGGGTGTCTGATGAGGATTGGGGGGGGATTGGGAGGGCTGATGGTGCTGGAGGGGCTGGAAGGGGCTGGGGGTGCTGATGGGGCTGGTGTGAGTTGAGGAGTTGCTGTGGATTCCAGGGCTCAAGGTGCTGATGGGGCTGGGGGGGTGTGATGGGGCTGGGGGTGCAGCTGTGGATTCCAGGGCTGATGGGGCTGGAGTGGCTGGGAGGTCTGATGGAGCTGGGGAAGCTGGGGGGGCAGCTATGGATGCCAGGACTAGAGGGTCTGATGGGACTGGGGGAGAGTTTAGGAGCTGCTGTGGATTCCAGGGCTTAAGGTGCTGATGGAGCTGTAGGTGCTGTGAGGGGTTGGGGTGTCTGATGGGGCTGATGGGGATTGGGGGGGCTTGAGAGTGGTCTGATGGGTCTGGGGGGGCTGGTGGAGATTGGAAGGGGTGTCAGGACTTGGGGCTGGGCTGGTGGGGGCTGCTGAGCCGCCTGCTGCTCCCGCAGGACGTGGATGAAGCCTACATGAACAAAGTGGAGCTGGAGTCGCGCCTGGAGAGCTTGACGGACGAAATCAACTTCTTGCGGCAGCTTTATGACGAGGTGGGGGGTTTGTCGGAGCGTGGAAGGGGTCACATGTGTCCTGAGTTGCCTGTTCTCAGCCTCCAACTGGACCCGTAGGAATGGTTGGAGTCGGCGACCCCAGTGGGTCTTCTCCAACCTGGTGGTTCTTTGGGGAGCAGGAGCTGCGGGAGCTGCAGGCTCAGATCTCCGACACCTCGGTGGTTCTCTCCATGGACAACAACCGCAGCCTGGACCTGGACGGCATCATCGCCGAGGTGAAGGCCCAGTACGAGGAGATCGCCAACCGCAGCCGCGCCGAGGCCGAGAGCATGTACCAGGTCAAGGTGAGGCGGGGGAAGCTGGGATGCTCACACCTCCAGGCTGGGAGGGAGGAAGGAAGCTACTGGGTGAGGGAAGAGGCTGCGGATGGATCTTCTTGGGCTTCGGCAAAACCTTTGACAATGGTTTCTCACATTGTTCTGCTATGGAAACTGTCACCTCTGGGCTGGACAGGTGGACCTCTGGGGTTCCACCTCTCCTGGGTGGGAAACTGGTTGGCTGGAGGGCCCAGAGAGTGGTGGGAAATGGAGTTAAGTCCAGCTGGAGGCCAGTGACAAGTGGGGTTCCCCAGGGCTCAGTGCTAGGTCCTGTTTAATGTCTTTATCAATGACCTGGATGAAGACATCGAGTGAACTCTTAGCAAGTTTAGGATGACACTGAGCTGGGTGGAAGTGTTTATCTCCTGGAGGGTCAGAAGGCTCCAAAGGGATCTGATGAGGCTGGATCCATGGGCTGAGACCAACAGGATGAGGTTTCACCAGGAACTTGGGGCACAACAACCCTGAGCAGCTCCAGACGAGGAGAAGTCTGGCTGGAAAGTGCCTGGAGGAGAAGGAGCTGGGGGGGTTGGTTGAAGAGGAGGCAGCAGTGGCCCAGGTGGCCAAGAAGGCCAAGGGCAGCTTGGCTTGGAGCAGAAATGGCATCAAACCAGTAGGTCCAGGGAGGTTCTTCTCCCTCTGGTGAGACCCAACCTCGAATCCTGGGGTCGGTTTTGAGGTGCAGCAGGGTTGGGAAAGGAGGTGCTGGTGGGGTTGGGCATCTCCCTGCGTGTTTTCCGCAGTACGAGGAGCTGAAGACGACGGCCGGGAAACACGACGACGACCTGCGCAACACCCGCAGCGAGATCAACGAGCTCAACAGGCTGATCCAGAGGATGCAGACGGAGATCGAGGCACTCAAGAACCAGGTCTGGGAACGAACCCTGGGGCAGGAAATTTGGATTGAGAGAGAAAGAGAGAGAGAGAGACTCTGCCCCCACCCTGGAGCTGCTCCTCCTGCTGCCGCACCCCAACAGTCAGAGAATAGTTTGGGTGGGAAGGGACCTTTAAGATCATCCAATTCCTGCAACCACCTCCCCAAATCTCACCTTTGGCCTCCTCCGTGTTGGAGGAGGGACCCATCCTGGTGATGCTGGGGTGGGGATGCTGAGGAATGGGAGATGCTGGGAGGTGGAGGGTGCTGGGGTGGGAGGGAAGGTTGGTGAGGAGTGAGGGAAGCCCAGGGGGCAGGAGATGATGGGAAGGGTTGGACTTGATGATCCAGTGGGTCTCTTCCAACCTGGTGATTCTATGATTCTGTGATGGAGAATGAAGGATACTGGGATGAGGGAGATGCTGGGGAGTGAGGGAAACCCAAGGGGCAGGAGATGATGGGAATGGTTGGACTCAGTGATCCGGTGGGTCTCTTCCAACCTGATGATTCTGTGATTCTGTGATGGAGAATGAAGGATGTTGGGATGTGGGAGATGCTGAGGAGCGAGGGAAGCCAAAGGGCAGGAGATGATGGGAATGGTTGGACTTGATGATCCGATGGGTCTCTTCCAACCTGGTGATGATTCTGTGATGGAGAATGAAGGAGGCTGAGGGAGCTGTGGGGCAGGAGAGGCTGGAGAAGTGGGGGTGCTGGGGCACAGGGGCCAACCAGCCCCTTCTGCTGGTCACCTCCTGCCCCTGCAGCGATCCAACCTGGACACGGCCATCGCCGAGGCCGAGGAACGTGGGGAGCTGGCCCTGAAGGATGCCAAGGGCAAGCTGGCCGAGCTGGAGGCCGCCCTGCAGAAGGCCAAGCAGGACATGGCCCGGCAGCTGCGCGAGTACCAGGAGCTGATGAACGTCAAGCTGGCCCTGGACATCGAGATCGCGACCTACAGGAAGCTGCTGGAAGGAGAGGAGAGCAGGTGAGGGCTCCTGGGGAGGGGGGTGACACAATGGGAACTGCATCCCGTAGGCGTCCAGCATCCCGAATCCTGTAGGCATGGAAACGGAGGATAGTTTGGGTTGGAAGCCTTTAGGAACAGCCCCTCTCCAGCTTTCTTGTAGCCCCTGGTGGTGGCATCCTGCGTCCAGGGGAATCGTGTATCTAGGGGCAACCCCTGTCCCACATCCAATAGATGTGCTCCATCCCCTATCCATGGGCATCCCCTATCCATGGGCATCCCATATCCTGTATCCAATATCCATGGACATCCCATATCCCGTACCCATGGGTATCCCTTATATGGTATCCATGGGCATCCTGCCTCCCGTATCCATGGGCATCCTGTATCCATGGGCATCCTTCATCCTGTATCCATGGGCATCCTCTATCCTGTATACAGACTCCCGAGCTCCAGACTGGGAGAAGTCTGGTTGGAAAACTGCCAGGAGGAGAGGGACCCTGGGGGGGTTGTTCAACAGCAACTGACCATGAGCCAGCAGTGTGCCCAGGCGGCCAAGAAGGCCAATGGCATCCTGGCTTGGATCAGAAATGGTGTGAGCAGCAGGGCCAGGGAGGTTCTTCTCCCTCTGGACTCAGCACTGATGAGGCTGTTCCTTGAATCCTGTGTTGAGTTGTGGGCCCCTCAGCACAAGAAGGATGTTGAGGCTCTGGAGAGAGTCCAGAGAAGAGCCACGAAGCTGGTGAAGGGGCTGGAGAAGAAGAGGAGCATCTGAGAGAGCTGGGGGGTTTATCCTGGAGAAGAGGAGGCTGAGAGGAGACCTCATTACTCTCTACAACTACCTGAGAGGAGGTTGTGGAGAGGAGGGAGCTGGGCTCTTCTCCCAAGGGACAGGGGACAGGACAAGAGGGAATGGCCTCAAGCTCCACCAGGGGAGATTTAGGCTAGAGATCAGGAGGAAGTTTTTCACAGAAAGGGTCATTGGGCATTGGAATAGGCTGCCCAGGGAGGGGGTTGATTCCCCTTCCCTGGAGGTGTTTAAGGGACGGGTAGATGAGGTCCTGAGGGACATGGTTTAATGTTTGATAGGAATGGTTGGACTGGATGATCCGAAGGGTCTCTTCCAACCTGGTTGTTCTATGATTCTATGATCTATGGGCATCCTGTATCCATGGGCATCCCTCATCCTCTACCCTTGGGTATCCTTCATCCTGTATCATCCATGTGCTTCCTGCATCCCATGGGCATCCCACCTCCCTAGGCTGGTGGCCCAAGACTTTGAACACGAACAGGAGGTCCGGGTGTCCCTCTGCCCCCTCCTCCCTGTCCGCTTGTCCCTGTCCCTCTGTCCCCTCTCCCTGCACTCAATGTCCCTTGTCCCCCCTTCCCCATTTCTCCCTAATAGGTTGGAATCAGGGATGCAAAACCTCAGCATCCACACCAAGTCGAGCGGATTCTCGGGTAAGGGGTGTTGGGGGGTGGTGGCCGGGACCCTCCACCTTGGGTGCCACCTTCTGGTGCCACCACACTCCCACTTTGTCCCTTCCTTGCAGCATCCGCCTTCGGAGGGGGCTTCACAGGGGGCTTCGGGGGCGGCTTCGGCAGCTCCTTCTCCAGCTCCAGCTACTCCATGTCGTCCCCGGCGAGCTCTCCCATCACCAAATCCAGAGCCATCGTCATCAAGAAGATCGAAACCCGCGATGGGAAGCTGGTGTCCGAGTCCTCCGACGTCCTGACCAGCTGAGCCCCCTCCGCTTCCTTCCCGGTGTTGGGGGGTCCCGTCCGCCTTCAACTGCTCCATGGCCCCCTCTCTGCCCCTCCCAACCTGAGCCAGTGCCCCCCCAAACCCTCCGTCCCCACCTCGCTGTCCCCACCTGTCCTCCTGCCATCCGTCCTGTCCCCAACTCTGTCCCCCCAGGCACCCCCGGGGGCAATAAAGCCTTTGAGATGGGGAGTTGGGGATGCAGGAGCTGCTGCTTGTGGGAACGGGGAGGGGGACATCAAGATGCCACCTGGAGAAGGGCCTGCCCTGTGCCAGGGTCCAACCAGGGCTACCAGGATGCATCCTGTGGTGTCAGGATCCATCTGGGGGCACCAAAATCCATCCCATGGCACCAGGGTCCATTGAGGGGTCCCAGGCTCCATCCCATGGTGCCAGGATCCATACAGAGGTTCTAGAGTCCAACTAGGAGTTCCAGGATCCATCTCATGATGTCAGGGTCCAACTAGGGGTTCCAGGATCCATCTGGGGTGCCAAAAATCTATCCTGTGGTGTCAGGATCCAACCAGGGGACCAGGATCCATCCCATGGTGTCAGGATCCAACCAGGGGACCATGATCCATCCCATGGTGTCAGGATCCAACCATGATCCAACCATCTCAATGACCATGATCCATTTGAGGGTGTCAGGATCCATCTCGGGGTATCAGGATCCATCCTATGGTGTCAAAATCCATCCAAGGGTTCCAGGATCCATCCCATGGTGTCAAAATCCATGCAAGGGTTCCAGGATCCATCCAAAGATGTCAGGGTCCATCTAGGGGTTCCAGGATCCATCCCATGGTGTCAGGATCCACCTCCAGGTTCCAGGATCCATCCGAGGGTGTCAGGATCCATCTAGGGGTTCCAGGATCCATCTAGGATTTCCAGGATCCATCTGAGGGGGTCAGGATCCATCTAGGATTTCCAGGGTCCATCCTGTGGTGTCAGGATCCCTCTCAGGGTTCCAGGATCCATCCTGTGGTGTCAAGATCCATCCAGGTGCACCCCAAAAAGCCGCTGGGGTGTCCTTACCTGTAGGGTGGCCCAGGAGGAGGGGACACCTGCAGGTGCCACCAGTGTTCAGGGTCCCGGGGGTTGGGGTGTGGGGAAGGAGTCCCTCAGTTTGGGGATCCCAGTTCCTCCCAGTGAGTACCAGCAGTATGGAGACCCCAGATTGGAGATGTTTTGGGGTATCCTTGTGGGTGGGATGATGGTTGGATGGGGAACCCAGATTGGAGATGTTTTGGGGTGTCTTTGCGGGAGGGGACAGTGGGATGAGGACCCCAGATTGGAGGTGTCCCCACGGGGGGCACAATGGTGGAATGGGGACCCCAGAGTGGAGCCATCTCTGGGGTGTCCTTGCGGAAGGGACAGTGGGATGAGGACCCCAGACTGGGGATGTTTTGGGGTGTCCTTGTGGGAGGGGACAGTGGGATGGGGACCCCAGATTGGAGACATCTCTGGGGTGTCCTTGTAGGGGGGCAGTGGGATGGAGACCCCAGATTGGAGATATTTTGGGGTGTCCTTGAGGGAGGGGACAGTGGGATGGGGATCCCAGATTGGAACCATCTCTGGGGTTACCTTGTTGGGGGGACAGCAGGATGGGGACCTCAGACTGGAGATGTTTTGGGGCGTCCTTGAGGAGGGGATAGTGGGATGGAGACCCCAGACTGGAGATGTTTTGAGGTGTCCTTGCAAGGGGGACAACTCTGGGAGAGGGTCTCTGGCTTGGAGGTGTCCCCATGGTGAGGATGAGGGTGGGATGGAGTCTCCAGCTTGGAGATGTCCCCATTGGGGGGACACACAGCACTCTGGGGTCCCCCTGGGGGGTTGTGGGGCTGCATTTTGGGGTTCTGCAACAATTGGGGTGCAACCTCTTACCTCCCTCCCCCTCCCTCCAGGTTTTGGTGTGATATGAATGGGGGGGGGGGGGCGGTGGTACCACCAGCCCCAGGGACTCCTCACCCCCTCCCCCCCAGTTTTTTGGGGGGGTCCTCAAGCAGCTGAGGGGTTTGGGGTGGGGGAGGATGTCCTTGGGGGGGTTGGATTGAGGGAGGAGGGGTGGTGACAGCTGACCCCTCCAAAAAAAAAAAGAGGAGGGGGGGCAGCTTCTGTGGCCGGTTACCCCCATACCCAACTCCCCCTACCCCCCAGAAAAAAAGGCTTAACTCCCAGCCCCAAAGTCAAATCCCCCCCCCACCCCTCAAAAAAAGGTTTCACCCCCAGCCCCAAAGGCAACCCCCCCCCCTTGATTTTTTGGGGTTCACAGGACGCTGGGTGGCAGCAGAGGAGCAGGGATGGGTTACAGCAGCCTTGGGGGGGGGGGAAGGATTTTGGGGTTCCCCTCATGAGGTTGGGGGGGTTGAGCCCCCCCAAATCCCTGAGCTCCAGCTCCTCGTGGAGTGTTTGGGGTTGGGGGTGCACACATACTCCCCCTCCCCCCCCAACCCCCTTTTTCCTGCTGGGGATGTGAGCTCGTAGGGGAAACTGAGGCACAGGGCAAGGTGGGGAAAGGGGGGGGGGGTAAATGCTGGAAATTGGAGGCGGGGGTGTGGGATCCAGGAGTTGGGGGGATAGGGGAGGGGGAGGGGGCTAAACACCCCCCCCTTTTCCCTGCTGGAGATGTGAACTCGTAGGGGAAACTGAGGCACTGGGCGAGGTGGGGTGGGGGGGGTAAAGGGTGGGAATTGGAGAAGGGGGGGGATTCAGGAGTTGGGGAGATGGGGGACGGGGGCGGGGGGGCTAACCAGCCCCCCCTTTTCCCTGCTGGAAATGTGAGCTTGTA
>JAUMJK010002213.1:0-36195 GCA_033558105.1 Coccyzus lansbergi | reverse complement strand
GAGGGAGGAAGTGCGTCACGGCGGGTGAGGAGGGGCCTGTGGGGCCGCGCGAGACACGCTGGGAACGCTCAGGGTGGGGCTGAGGAAGCGCGGCGGAGGCTGCGGCGTAGCCGGGCACGCGCGCGCGGGGCACGCTGGGAAGGGCTGAGCTGAGGACCCGGTGGCGGCGCGCGGAGGTGGCGGAAGTACGTCATGGCGGGGCGCGCGGCGGCCGGGCGGAAGTGGTCAGGGAATGCGTCGCCATGGTGGGGGCCGCGCGGCGGGGCTCGGAATGCCTACCTGGCGCTCCTCCCCGGTGCTGTCTCCCCAGGGACAGGCCGAGCCGCGAGCGGGACACTCTCTGAAGGGCGTCGCGTCGGGCCCTGCGGCGGCCGTCAGGGTGACGGTGTGGGCCGTTCCTCCTATCCCTCGGTCCTCGCTCTCAGGCGGGGCCGCTTGTGGTCGAAACTCTAAAGGACGGTGGGTAGAAACCAGGAAGTTGTGGTGATCTCTATCCCCCGGCGGCTTGTCAAGGGTTGTTTGATTAATGAAGTGTTGCGTCTTGGGCAGTAACTAATTAGCAACAAGTCGGCAGAATAATGTCAGCAGTGTCTGCTAGCGGTAGACCCACCTCTTCCACCTCACAAGAGCTGATGTTAATCGAGAAGACAAGCTCAAAAGACAGGCTAAGAGGTCATGGTCTCCAGAGACCTTGAGGACACAGGAGGCAGCTACTTAATTACACAGTAATCACCAGTTTTTCTGTGAAAGAACGGCTTTGAGTTAGCCACTGCAGAGAAACTGTCTGCCACTTGATACAAATTCTTTCAAAGGAGCATGACAGATGCCGGGGTGCAAGCTGACTTAGCTGCCTTCACAACAGCAGTGTATGTGTTTTTAAAATTGTTGTATTTATAAAAAAATAATTAAAGTAACTTGATCTGTTACTCTTTGAATTCCTTTCTGCTTCATCTTCCAGAATTCACCTTAAACTACTGTAATGGGCAGAAAGAGGACATAAGAAAACCATTGTACATAATGTTTTCTTATGAAGCTTGACCCAAAATAAAAGTGTACATGCTTAGTTGACCAGTCTGTGGAGTAATAGTTTTATTCTCTGCATTAAAGAGCTTTGATTCAATTGTTCTTCAGAAGTGCAATACAGATATACCTGTCTTGATAGATGAACTCTCCTTCAATTTTGTGATACCAGACTAATTTGATTTTATGTGCTATTTCATGCATGTCACAACAGATTCTATTTTGAAAATATTTGATAAATAAATACTATTTATTTCCCCAAAATTGGGTTTCCAGTTCGTCAGTGTAATATTTTTTCTATTTCCCACCTAGGAACCAAATACTTATAACTAATTGCCTTATCAATGTTGGTGAAACTTCGGTTAGATAATGCATATGTTGCTTTCAGTCTACGGAATATCAGCTTGAGTGGCCTGTTTGAAATTTTATTCTAGTTCTTTGGGTTTTTTTTTTTATTCAAGTATGTTTCTACTCTAAATTTAGCAGCTTGTTTGGGGGATTTCCTTGTTCAGTTTCATAAAATGGCAAAGGTAGTTTTGAATGATAACACCAATGGCTTCTTGCTTGTCTGAACTATTTACTAAGGAACAAAATGAGTGATGCCTAATGTCATGTAGACTTCTGCTTCTTACCTCCTATACCCTCTCACTCCACATAATAAAATAATATGTGATCTCTTAACCTGATGATGTTCTTGATTTCTGTCATTCCATACACAGAACAGACTTTGGACAAAATCCCAGCTGTTGTAAATACAACTGGTGCCTGTTCCCTTTCTCTCAAGTGTCGCTGCGATGGCTTGAATGAACTGCAGCTGTAATCCATGGTCTTAATTCTAATGGGTTAGTTGAAGAAAATTGAAAGTATCACTAGACTACAGAAAACCAAAAAATTTATATTCTTATTGACACTTTGTACCTTTTCACTTCATCCCTAAGAGCTTGCTTTGCTTTGTAGTCAAATGCGAACAACTGTGTGGTAATGAAGATATTTATGTTTTGATGTGACAAGAGACAGTATTGCTTACAAAGCCTGCCAGTAGATGATAGGCTGTGCTTCAAAGTAACTTTGAAAATGTTTCCTTGTCTTCAATTTATCTTTAAGATATAACAGTATTAGCAAGTTTTGCCTCTCTGTAATCCGAGTTTAGGCTTCGTGAAGAAGTTTGCTGGCTTGAGCACTGTAGTGTTGTAGTTTCTTTAGTTGACCCATTTGACAGGCTGATGAGCTCTCTTGTTGATGGTATGAGAGCAAATAACGAGTGTGCAGCAGCTAAGCTTACAACTACTTAATTTAGCTGCTTATTCCTTCTGCCATAGCTCAAACGTTGTTTTGGAATATGGCTGTTCCCTCTCCTTTTGAAGCTGCGTCATATTGAGTGGAGTAGCTTGAGGCTTCTAGCCCATGGTAACTGAAGCAGTGAAGATGTAATTACAGGCCTCTCTGCTTGGGAAGGGTGCAGTTAAATTTTCAGATGTTTTTTGCTATGAAAGCAACAGGACTTTGCTAACATGTACTATGCTGTAGTGATTCATGCTTCGTTCAGTAACTGACATGAAACTTAATGGCTAGCTCTGAGTTAACAAGTGAATTCTTGTGGATTATACTGTTCTGTGAGTGAATGTTGTAGAAACTAAAAACAAACTTGAAACTGATCATGAGTTGTGCCTACAGTTTAGTGGTACTTAAAATTTCTGCTTAGAAAAAATGTACAAAAATTCTGTGTCACTTAGGAAAAACAACTAAAATACTAAACTAAAACAAAAGAAAGCGAGATCTTAAAACAAGTAGGTGTTGAACCTTAAAGTCTGCCAGACCAAGATCCTGGCAAACCATGAAGTGTGGCAAAGTTGAAAGGAAACTGCTTTGACAGAGTTGGGACAGTGGTTAGTAGAGTTGACATACCTATCTTCCAAGTGATTTTAGCTGCCACAGCAGATTGTTTTTTAATACTAGTTATGAAATCACAAGCTATGTGCAGCCCTTTTGGTGCAACTCTATAACCACTGAAAATATTGTTCAGAACTTTTCCAGAGAACTCACTCACAGATATAATATGTCTGTTTAATACTACAGAGAATGTTTACAGTTCTTCAATTTTAACTGCCCTATTAATTTCTAGATGTTGATACTGAATCTCAAGCTGCCTGAATGCAGAGGATACTGATTGTTCTCCCCCTCCATCATAATATTATTGGAGGCTATGGGCTGTGTCACCCAAAATATGTATAAGGTGGATTTCAGCATATGCTGAGTGAAGACATGTTGACTTGAAAACTGAGAGAACCCTGTCTTGCTATAGGCAAGGGTGATGGTAGACACTAATTTCCTCAGATGATAGTTCTGCAGCACGTGAGTTCTCCTATAAAGCCCATAGTCTGTCCTTTTGTTTTTCTAAACTGACAACACCAAGGGAATTCGGTGAAGTAAAAAAAAAAAAGGCTGGAATTAAGAATGAAATTCATCTTTCTGCCAAACTGGCCTTGCTCCCCATGTGACATCCACTGGTTTAGAGTGAGGTGTGTCTCACTAATTGGCTGCATCAATTGTGAAGATGAGGAAGGAAGCAAAACTCAAGCTAACAAGCTTTGCTGAGTTTGTTTTCTTGGGCTCTGCACTGGTACTGCTGGAATTGTAGTGAATATTGAGGGAAGCAGCCAAGGGGATTTGGGTGGTGAGGAGAAGGCGGCAGTGGTGCTGAACTGAAAATGGTATCTTACAAGGATGTTTTGGCTGTCAGGGATGTCAGTGTGTGAAATTATCTGCATGGATATTTAACTGGTAGGAACTGTAGCATTGATCTGTTGCCTGAATAATATCCTCTGAAATAGGTTTCTTTCTGGGCATTTTCTCACCCTGATCACCGTGTCATGCGCAGCACAGCACTACAGAGCCTTTCATTGATCTCAATAAATGATTTACAGGTGCTGGAGTAGGAGATTGGAGTAGTGTGCCACTTGCGTATTACTTGAGACTCAGTGACTGAGTCACTATGGGGTTTGGAGTATGAAAGACCTTAATATGTCAAGATGATTCAGTAGCGTATTGCCTGGGTTGCTGCTCCTACGCTGATGAATCCAGCAGTGGTCTCATTTGTCATTAGCAGGTAGAGAGGAGATGTCTTATTTCTTTCTAGTTCTGCCTTTTCTTCCAATTTGTGCCTTCTGTTGTCATCTTCCTGTTTGACTGCTGTAGGCCGTCTACACAAGAAAGGCATGGGAGGCATTACTGTCTGTGCATATTTCAGTTACTAGTCTCTGAGGTTCTGGTGGTTATCCCAGTAGAGGTTTACAATATGGGAAGTGCAGAGAGAGTCACGCGTCATGAAACGTGTCCAGGTTGCAGGAACAGAAACATATGTTATGTTAGCAATAGCAAAGGATGAAATTCTGTGCCTCCTGTTACGCAGTGAATTGGGCTTTGCCACCATGGTCTGTTATGACATGAAAAAGAAGGTAATCAGTGACACGCAATGGTAAGTTATGTGAGTGTAATGCAGCAGAAGAAAGTTTCTTTTTTGGAGAATAAAGAGAAATTTGTCACATTTTAAAATTAGTTTATTTAAGGAGTGAAACTAATTTAGAGATTAAGTATGTAAGCAGAGAACAAAAGTCAGTGGATTAGTGAATGACTAGTGTTGAATAATAGAAAATAGTTGTAGCAGACTGCATAGTTGCAGTGTATTTCAATTGTGTAATAAGATGCTAAAATGGATTGAATTTAGCTTCATCAATATCAATTAATTTGCTTGAGTTGACTGTCATTTAATGCTATTTAACACAGTACTGGCCCGTTTAGTTTTTGTAAGCAGCTTTTCAGCTTTCCAAGAAAAGTATAAATAATCCACATGTTAACCAAACAAGCTTTTTCTAAATCTCATTGGTTTTACTCTAGCGTTCCTTCCCAGTATTTGTTTTCTTTGTATAACACTAATTGCTATTGTGGATCGGTATTAGTATTCATCAATGTTTATTTATATTATCTTATGGATTTTTCTGAAATTTACCATAATGAAATGAAATCTGAAGCTGCATCTCTCTCACTCTCTGTTTAAAACTGTATTGTAATGATGAAACATCAAACAACTTTCAGCATTATTTTCAGTGCTTAATGCAACAGCTGGATATCCTCAGAGGCACAGTTACATTGTTTTTTTCTTAATATTTGTGGGCAGATATTTATGGTTGTACCATTTATAGTCTACAAGCAGTGAGTCCAATGTGTCCTGAATGCTTTGGGAGTGCAGTATGTGTGCAGATCAGTTCTCCAGCACGTGCACAGTCAGTCTCACGTGTACAGCAGCTGTTTCTGTGGCATTCCTGTATGCCTTCCACCAGGCTGCAATAGTGTCCAAGGGTCTGAAAATCAGAGGGGGAGACTAACGTCCTCCAGTTATGCCTGGACAAAATTTCCAGGCAGAAAACCAGAAGAAACCTAGAAAAACTCAAATGGAGAACAAAGTTTATTTTTCAAAAACCACCCTCACCCCTCAACAAACAAACAAAACCGAAACCAACAAAAAAAACCCCAAACCCAAGTGAATAATGTTGTTTGTCTGGATTCTGAATTAAAATTGGAGTCCAAAAGAAGTCTTGCAGCTAGAGGGATAAAGATGATGTAATGTATAAAAATACAAGAGCACAGTTCACCAATTGCAGTGTTCTCAAATTTTTGAGTGGTTGACTTTGTAACCGAGGTATTTTTGAAGGAGTGAAAATGTGTTTAATGACCACTCCCATGGCTAGATCTCTTCCTGCAGCTTGTCCCAGTTGGTTTGTGACCGCTCCGTGTCCCCAACAGTGTGTCTCACCCGGGAGGTGGCAGACAAACACCGCTCCAGCTGGGCTGGAAGTGGAGCGAGGGGACTAGCAGCACGTACCTGGCAGCCGCCCAACGGAGAAAATGGCACAGCAGTAACTTCATGTCTTTTTGTGTCTAGATTACAGCACTTTTTCCTGCCACATTACTATTTGGCATCCGAAGTGGCTTTCTATGAATCCTACTATGAGTCACAGCTTGCAACAATTTTAAAAGTATTTTAACTTTACCTTATTTTAGAAAAAGCCGGCTTTAAGGATACTTGTAATCAAAGGTAATAATAAAGGCAGAAAGTAGAAATACATGGAAGGAAAATAAATGCATGAAAAGATGATTGGATATCAAAGATGGAGCTTTCCAGTATTTAGCATAGCATAGCACTCATCATCCAAGAAATAAAAAGGAGAACAAAGTGAGGTGGGGTAGAACTTACTTGTGATTGGTATTGCATGCTTTTGCATACCAGCATCCAGCCTCAATTGTTTTCTAGTGTTTGCCTACTCTGGTTGTAAATACATAGACAAAGCCTTTTGAAAACAGTGTTGATTGCAGTAGTTTCTCACTTAATGTGACTGATACAAAATTTAGTGTTAATTGTCATTATCTGATATAATACTGGAGTGATTCCAAAAATGTGATTAACAGCAAATAAAAATCGATGATCTAAGTACAGTGGTGCCTGCACTCAAATTCCTTCAGCTTAGATAAATAATCCGATCATCATAATATGATAGTGTAAAAACTAAGTTTGTAAGACATTCAGTGCTATTGATTTTCATAATATATGCGGAATACCTAAATACAGAACATCACAGGTTTCCACCTCAGGCTGTTTTGGGTAGAACTCTTGTGTTCTTAAACACAAGTTGTCCACAAACAAGGAAATTCACCCTGCTGACATAAATCCTACCTATTCAAGCACTGTGTTTGTGCAGCCTAGAGAAACAGGAAAGGTGGAACTGGCCAACCAGTCCACCTGTAATGGGGGCGGGGAGGTTGCTATGCGACGGTAGTATTTGATGTTTTACTTGAAAGCTCAGCTCCAGGAAACAAGAGTTTACACAAGAATCAATCAATCTTTCTTTCTTCTAAGTTAGCTTCCTTCTGTTAGAAAACAAAGCCTGTTTTTGTGATCCAGGTACGACACAAACTCTCCAAGACCTAAAAGCAATGTGAAAGAAAACAAAGTTCAGGGTTATTTTAATATCCTTATTTTAGGCAAGCTTGACTTAGAAATCTTGGGAATGCCAGTACCCTCCTGGTGCAGGAATATCCATCACCCTGTCCTGCAATCATGATGTAGAGCTTGATCCTCAACATGTTCCTTGCCTCACTTCACCTTCAAGGCCTGTTGTGGCTGTCCTGTGTGTCCTATTTTGAGCTATGATTCTGTTCTTAGTGCAGCTGTTTTCAGAGTTTATGGTTATCAAAGTTTATTTTGAAGAAATAACCAATGTTTCTGACCTCTATGTCAGTCTCCTATACTGGTGATGTTACCTTGTCCAAACCCACTGGTGTGCTACACTTGGAATAACAGCTTCCTTTGAGTTTATCCCTGTGTAAATTTGCCTTGGCAGATTGCATGGTCTTTGAATTAAGGATTATGTTTTCATATTTATCTATCAAGCATCTGGGTACCATGGTGATCAGATCAGACTAGCTGACAGTTAAATTTGCAGTTAATGTTAACTGACAATACCAGAATTGCTTTCCATAACAGCTTGGGCTTGATGTTAAAAGAGATGTGTTCTCTAGTAAAAACAGTGATTCCAAGTTAGTGTGTGCTATATTTTAGTAAATTGATAGGGACACAAAGATAAGGAGGTGCTTTTACATTCTCTTTATTAGCTAAACCTGTAGTTAGCAGTGAAGCATTTTGAACTTCAGTCATGACACCTTAGCTAGATCACTGCATGCTTTGCTCTTGTGTTTCTGAAATAACATAGCGCTGCACTTTGAAATCTCAGCAACACACTTTGAATTATCCCAGCCTAAATATAAGAAAAAAATACCCTCCAGGTCAACTGTCTGAAAAGTATTGTCTCTTCTAGGCAACTCTAATATCAAAATTATATTACTTGAATCTTACATTTCATGTTATATTCATGCATTTGTTACTTTTTTTCCTTGTGTTATTTTAATAGGTTTTAAATAATAGTACAGGGATGGATGGAACCATCATTTCATTTTATTAGCATACAGAGGGCAATGAGGCAGAAAAGGGAATGTCCTGCTTATATATAAGCTGTTGTTACAAGTAGTAACTTTCCAAAGACTGTCTGGGGACAGTTCCTGTGGAAAATTCCTCCTTGATCATGGTACACATTATCCCATACTGTTTGTGATTTGCTACTAGTATACAGGAAAACAGTCAAAACTCTCAGTAATGAACTACAAGACAGGCTGTGAAGCAGCTCTTACCATATACTACTATAATTTTAGTTGCATATATGTGTATGTATATTTAAATTACCTAGAACATAATAATCTTGCAATGATTTAACAAAAAAAAAAAAAAGAACGCACCATGGATTTTTATTATATTTGTTTGCTCCTTGACCAGAAATTGTCTGTCTTTATTTCTCATCGTTCAGTCTTTCTGTTGCCACTGTTCTCACAGTAGTTAGTCCTGGTTTTGTTCCTCGAAGCAACAGAACAAGAGCTGCTGTTTATCAGAATGATGCATCCATTATACTGTATGAAAACCAGAATTTCAGTGCAAATTTGATCAAAAGTGAGGAATCTCACAACTTTCCTTTTTCTTTCAGCAATTCATTAGAAATTTTGAGCACAGAAGGATGTATGTATCCCAGCACAGTTTGGGAATGCCATCCACTTGGACAGTAGGTTTGGGAACATTGTCAATGCTAGTGATTTTGTAAGTCAAATCATCCATTGCAATAACTGTAGCTTTCCCAGTTATGAATATATTACCGCTAAATCTGAAACAATTTTGCAGTAGTTGTTTTCACAGAAATGTAGAAACATGCCTTTGGGCTGTTGTCTGGATACTGAAAGTACTAGTGGACTTTCTCACAAAGCTGTATGTACATAAAAAGCTCTGGACCTACTGTGGTTAAACATAAAAATGTGTTCTCTGTGGTATGTGCTCATATTCCTGAGTGAAATACAGCCTAGGTAAGAATCACTGGTCTGTGAGGACAGAACTAGTTCAGTTCATGGATCTGTGTCTGTGCAGTCTGACAACGCTGCTAATGCTTTTGTGGACTTGGAACAGTTTCTGAAACCTTTCATTGCTGCCACTTTGGCCTCTTCTCCCAAGTGACAGGGGACAGGACGAGAGGGAATGGCCTCAAGCTCCGCCAGGGTAGATTTAGGCTGGAGATTAGGAGGAGGTTTTTCACGCAGAGGGTCATTGGGCATTGGAATAGGCTGCCCAGGGAGGTGGTTGAGTCACCTTCCCTGGAGGTGTTTAAGACACGGGTGGATGAGGTCTTGAGGGACTTGTTTTATTGTTAGATAGGAATGGTTGGACTAGAAGATCCGATGGGTCCCTTCCAACCTGGTTGTTCTGTGATTCTGTGAATGCTGGATGCTTGAAGAGGGAGAACAGAATCCATTTTTATGTTGTGTAATGGCCTACCCCTACATTATCTTTGTTACTATTAAGAAATTAGTTTCAGAGTTCTCCTTTATCCTTCAGATGAACAATGAAGTTATTCTTTAATTCTTTGCTTGCAAGTGAGAAATTACATTACATTACCACCATTGCTGTGGTCCTGTATGCCTCTCAATGCAGAGCCAGGCAGCTCAGTTTATGTGCTGGTGTGATGGAGGGCACGGCAGCTGTGTGGAGGTTGTCAGCAGTGGCTGTAGTACTATGGAAGGATATACAAGTCATGTTGAAAAGCATGTGAGAAGTTGCTGCTTGCTTCTCATACTGAAGACAAATGTTTAGGGATTATGATAAGCTGACTCATGACAGTGTGCATAGGTAATAGACTGAAGTATGGCATGTAGTATTGTTCATAACTTTTTGCTCATCAAAGGATGCATTGTGTTTAGAATAGTTGAATGATGAGCGTTGATTGTGTTAGTGTTAATTGGATGTTATAATTAATGATAACATAGACAATTATAGTTTTTAGTTATCTAGCTCAATGCACTTTTTTCAGTGATTCTTTTATCTTCCCACTTTGTTTTTTGTTTCTTCCTTTGCTGTGACTCATTTTTATAATACTGATTTGTTAGAATTATCTGCTGCTTTTTGTAATGAGTCCAGTTCTTTCTGTCTGCTACTGTCCTTTTCAGGTCTGCTGTGATAATTCATATTTTTATAAATTAATTATATTTTCTGCATTCTTCTTGCAGAAGCTAGCTCTCTGTACTAGTTACCAATGCTAAATAACTAAAGCTAATTATTATATATTTTTTCTATACATTGTAGGGGAAAAGGCTGCGGTATGCAGTACAAAAGCAAGAAATAACTTGTAAATAACTATAGAATATCCTTTACAGGGGCTGCCCAGAGTTTTTTTTAACTCAGAGTAAAGAGGAGATCTTATTAGTTGGCCCTCTGAGTAATTCTGAAATAATGTTTTGAATGAAGTGCCAAAATGTGTAAGAATGAAACCTGCTGTAGACAAAAGCAGATGCCAAGTGCTTGAGGGAGCATCACCAGTTCTTCAAAGTTTTTACTGTAGGAAAGAATAATCAGCCCTCCCTCTTTCTCTCATTGCAATTTTGTAAATAAAAACTTGTGAATACAAAGGTAAAATCTTTAATGTCTCAAAGCCCATCTCTCTGTACGGAAGCAAATTCCTCCTTCAAGCTATAGGCACTCTTGAAACAGCACTGACATTTACATTCAAATGCACCTCTAATTAAATAATAATGCTGCTTGAAATTGGAGTGTAATTTGAAAAATACTGTAAAAATAAACAACAGCCAGGCCTAGAGTCACCATTACTAAAGAAGAAAAAGTCCAAATCCACCTTCTGGAGAGTTTGTGCTTTACCCATGGCTATAATTTCATGTTGACTGTTGGAACCTTATTTCTTCTATTTAGATTGTCCTTCTTTTTAGATGAAATTACGATCCCGGAAAAGTTATTTGTAAAGCTCACAAAGATCTCACTGGTAGACTGCTTTAAATGATCACTTGTCATTTGCAGAACTTTGGTTGCAAAATGAGGTTATAGGATATTTAAGGCAGTCATCTTGTTATGAGTGCAATACTGTTTTCTGCACATAGGATCTGTTAGATCCTGTAACCTGTTGCATTTGTCCCCTAAATCACAAGAATAATTTTCTGTTGTCTCTAACAATTGCTATAAAATATGAAGAGGTACTGTCATTGTTCCAGGCCAAAATGTATTTTTGACACCTATTGACCTTTCAAATCCTTTTAGGAACTGGCTATCTTTCGGAAAAAAAATCACAAAAACATTATTGAATTGGCTCTCTAGCCTGCATCCTCTGCCTGTTTCCTGACCAGAAAAGAAAAAGAGGGGGAAAAAAAAAGGAAGCTAAAAAAAAACCTGCATTCAATCCAGACTGGTGGGGCACCTGTAGGCTGTTTGAGTAGGGGGAGGAGGAAACAGCTTTTATAAACGGGGTTCTGGTTATGAAGACCAGAAAGGTAAAACCAGTAAAAAGGTGAATCCCATCACATCTATCTCTGGTATTCATAAGGCACCTGTCCTGCTTTTTACATTGCAGCTCACCAGTTCTTTACTCTAGGCTAGCTCTGTTAGCAAGTCAGCACATGAAAGCTAGAATGTGGTTTTGGAACTGTAAAATTTCACTAGTCTAGTGGATATTGAGCTGGGATAATGTCCTTGCAGGGTCTTCCTTCTTCTCTCCAAAGACCCTTCCCCTTTCCCTTCCCCTTTCCCTCTTCTTCTCTTCTCTTCTTTTTTTTTTTTTTTTTTTTTCCTTTATCCTTCCCCAACCCATTTCATTAAAAAATGTAGAAGATATTTAGCAAAGATTTCTAGACTCAATACATGTGCTATGGTCATGTCTCTGGTAACATTTGTGCCAGTAACTGTGTCACATTGCTCCAAACAGCACTGGGGTTTGCATATGTGTCATGGGTGACAGAGTCTACTTCATAGTCTCTGTAAATGTCAAGGTAAGAAGTAAACAGCCTCCTCCCAGACACTACTGAAGTAGCTTTAGGACTGCAGGGTATGTGCCATGGTACTCATTATGTGCCCTGGTTTCCTCAAGTATCCTAGTGTAGGAATTGTTACTGAAGCAACACAAGGACTACTGTGTAACTCCCATAAAAACAAGTCACTGGGGTGTGTCAGACATCTTCGTACACATACACAGTGGCTCGGAATTGAAAATTGCCCCTTATTTTTTTAAGTTAACCAACTGCAAATAGCAAACAAGTCTAGAAATAGTAATGTAAAAAGAATGCTTAAGGTTGCTGGGTTTTTAGTTAGTTTGTTTTTTAATATTTGGAATATTTTTGTTACTTTTCTGTGTCCTCCTTCGGATAGGAGAGAACAGAAATGCTGCTCATCAGCTGACCTGAGCCTGCAGGACGCTGATGGCTGGCTGGCATTTCCAAACAGCAGTCTTCTCACCTGTCGAGTCTGATGCTGAAGATTGAGCAGAATCGTTCCCAGGTTGAACTGGGAGGAGTAATTTCTCTGTTTTGTAGGGAGAAATTTCTCTATGGAGCACTAGTGTTTTATCCATGCTAGCTGTGGGAAGGTATGGAACAACCCAATGAAGGATATGGCTATGTTGTTCTAAAATGGGATTGTGATAGTTGAAGTGGTCTGCTGAAGTCACAGCTTTTACATTTGACTAGAAATAAATAGGAAGCAGAAACATTTTCGGTTAGCCCCAAATGAAAGCCCAGTCCCTAGAGACAGGCAGCAGACACAGTTCTTTCGTATTAAGTCATAAGTTGCATATAGTTTTTTGTTGAACTTTTTTGGCTTTTTGTGTCTGTACGACAGATGTTAATGCAACTGAAAATAGAAAGTCTGACGCTTATATATTCATCCTGGTTTTGTATTTTAAGGCATGTGTATATATTTATATATGTACACATAAGAATATGTATACAAATATGGATGACAGACCCCTTTAATGATAATCCTGACCCATTCGTTTACATCATGCTCACCATGCCCATTTATCTGCTCTGTCCCCAGAGTCTGTTTTGTACGTTAACATCCACATTGCTCTTACTGGGAGGATGGACAGAGACTGTAACTCGAATTATAAGGCATTGGCAGGCTTCCTGCATAGGCTGTCTCTTGGGAAAAAAACCCCTATTTGATCCTGTCCTTCCTTGAAGGAGGATATGTGTAGATACTGTTCCATGGTGGCTTCCATTTGAAAGTCCTCTGGAAAATCCTTCTGAAATTGTTAATGGCAGGCAGGCCTTGGAAGTTATTGCCTATGCAACACCTCAAGGAGTATTTTCTGCTCAAATCCTGTGTTCTAGAGTTTCTTTGTTTATAGTGGCTAAATGTTCTGATAATGGCAACCTTGGACAGGTAATATGAGATCTTTGTGGCAGTGCTTGTTGGGCTAGCTAATTTCAAAATTACTTGTTTTGGAAAATTGCTGTATGTTGCCTAATACTTGTTCCACAGGTGCCACAAACAGATCCCAGAAATGAAAGGTTCCTTTGAAATGACCCATTTTTTTGTTAGTAAAATTTGGAAAAGTTTTGGAGTAGCTTAATTTGTTGTGTTGATGAAGTATGAGGGCACATATGAATTTAAGACCTGCTTGAAAGACCTGGGAGGAAGCAGGGAGTGCTTTGGCTGTGTTGTCAATACCTGTTAGGGAAGGGCTATATCCCAGGCTACTCTTCCACTTGCTGCTGGATTTCCTTGCCAGCTTAGTTAGTCACATAATTTCAGACTGTAGCCGGATAATAAGATGGCATGGCTGAATGCAAAATCAAGATTAAAAAATAGAAGAAAAATAAAAGTTGAAGTACAAAAACGCTAGGAAGAGGACAAATCATTTAAAAGACATGGAATTACTCATGGTCCTAAGACTGATTTGGCTAAAAATCCTCTTAAAGATTGTAACTGTATGTTAAAAATACTGAAACAAGAAGAGTGTCAGGACACTAACATACAAGGTGGCATCCTTGTGTCTAAAATGGTTAAGGGGAAACATTTTTTTCCTTGCAAAAAGGAAAAAATGGGTATGAATGAGGGTTTCATCTCAGCGGGGTGTCCAAGACAAGCCTCTGGATCTACTGAATGATTTCTGCATAGACTGCTATGTCCATTTACCATGTGTTTTATACCAGCATGTAGGTACAGGACAAAGAATAGCTCTTAAAACAAGTTTTTAAATAATTGCTTTAGAGCAATTTTGAAATATTTTTTCTTACTATTCAACCGTGAAATGGAAGTGTCCTGCTGACAACTCCAGCATATATTTTAATTGAATAATTAACATGGATAATAGGCATTCACCAACATTTTGTTGGTAATCACTGGATTTACTAATCTCCCGGAAGGTGGGATGATTCAGAATCTTTTAATGCCCTAAAATAGAAGATAATTAAAACCCTACACCCACAACTAGAAACAGAACTGAGAACAAGTGTTGTAAACGAAAAATGAGAAAATGAACTTGAGAGAAGAATGGGAAAGAGGAAAGAAAATAATAGGTCTAAGTAATAATAATAGTAAGAATACTTATGAAATTATATTTAAAGCATTTGAGGTCTTCCTTACTCTACCACACTTTGTAAGTCACCAAGACTTCTTTCAGAAAAATCCTCTCCCTGTGTTAGTTCCTTAGCAGGACTTTGCTGTGTGGCAGGTGGGCTTGGCTGGACTAAGAGCAGAACACTCCAAAAACCCATGGGGCCACTATGTGGTGGGTCCTGGGAAAGGTTCAGAGTCCTCACGTGTTCATATAGCGTGGGAGCTATACTAGTCAGCTGCTGAAAATTATATGTATAGTATCTGGTGAGCTGTGTCACGATGAGAGGAAACAAAGGGGTTTTGTCAGGAGAGTTAACTCAGATAATCAACTATACTTCATTCCTGAAGAAAGTCTAATGAGCAAATACATATTCTTAGTGTACTGCATCATGCATCTATTGATGGTGACAAGGAGTTACAGGCTCCAGGGCCACACTAACATGTAGGGTTTCACAGCACAGGTTAATCTTTGGCACAATACCTTTTGTTGCAGTAATGCAGTTCTGGATGCAGACTGCTACTAACGTTCTGTGTATCACTTACTACATATCACTTACAGTCACTTCATAACAGGGGGGCTGCTGCTTGCCATTGCAGTGAATTCTCACAGTAATGAAGGACTAACACAAAGCTACTGACTTTCTCTCCCAAGTGCAAGAGGTTGGTTTTTTTTTACTTTAACTTTTCTTCCTCCAGGGTGGATAGAAAAAAAAAAGGAAAGTTTCCAAATGTTAGTGTTATCATTTACTTGACTAGAAGACAGTCATAATGAGGTGACTGGGCATAGGATGGAACTCAAACAGAATAGGAGGCGAGTTCCTAATCTTATTTCCAATGTCCATAAAACAAGGCTATTAGCTAACCTGTATAATAAGTGCTCTTTTTACAGGGGCATAGTGGACACATGAGACTTCACTATTGACTTCAAAGAATGAGTGATCAAGTTCACATTGGCACAAGCAGGGCAGGGCTGGATTTCTTTACACTGTGCTTCTCTGCCAAATTCTATGTACCAAAACACATGAGTATGTTTGAAACATTTGCAGGCTTTGAAAAAGGATGTTGTACAAAGGCAAACATTGTTGCCAGTTTGGAGCAGGCCTTTCATTTGTAGCAAAAACCTGTCATGATATCGGAAATTTCTAGAGATTGTCTGCTCCTGTAGAAATTCTTACAGTCCATAATACTGACAAATGGGTCCTAGAGAGATACTGTACAGCTGTGGGCAGGGCATTCCCACCCATGTAACCTTAAATTGCTCTGACTCTTCTTAGGCAGTGATGTCTTCCAAGCAAAGACTGAACGTAGACCAATTGTTGCTCATCCAAGGAGTGATGAAGGCTGAAATACCTCACTGCCACTAAACAACTCCAGGTTATGTAAAACAGTGGCTTTCATGAAATAATCCAAGCACAGGAAAAGAATACTTACTTTGTTATGCAATATAGCAAATCAGCACATATGGGAGCTGGTTTGGACCATTTTCCATGTCACTCTATCATGACAACTTGGCAACCTCTCTTTGTGTTTTCCCAGGATCTGAACAGCAGAAATGTTGCAAGTCAGTAATGCTGTACATTGGCAGAACCTTGAGGAAAAGTTATGCTGGGTCTTTTGGTATCATAGAATAACAAGGTTGGAAGAGACCCACCGGATCCTTGAATCCAATCATGCTTGCCTCTAGCAAGTAGTATTGTTTTCTATCTTGTATCTGTACTCTGCTGCAGACAAATCAACTACAAAATAAAGCAGAAGTAGCTTAAGAGGAAAAAAAAATGGATTTGGAACTCTCTTTTCAGTGAGAGGCCAGACATTGCTCAGCTTTTGTGCATCAGGTGGTAGACAAGCTGGCAGGAGCATCATGTACCTTTCACATAAAAAGTGGGCAAGAAAAAAAAACCCATTAATTTCTCCTGCTGTGCACACCTGAGGATAAGCAATGCCAGAAAAAAAGAATAGGCAGGTGGACCAAGATGACTCTATCCCCCATTTAAATCTCCACAAGACATAGGAATGAAAGGCTGTGATGCCTTCTGCGCAAAAGTGGCAAGATTTTCTTCCAAGTTTTGTAGCAGCTGGTGTTTTTTCCTAAATCTTCCTGCTATTGAAAAACACGTGTTAAGTTTAGTTTAATTCTTTCTTTCTGAGCAACTGTTTCTGAAGAGAGAACAAAGAAGTGAGCTTTAAAAACACAAAGCCTGAAATTTAAACTAACCTTTCATTTATTATCATTTCATAGAATCACAGAATGACTAGGTTGGAAAGGACCCACAGAATCATGGAGTCCAGCCATTCCCATCAATCACTAAACCATGCTCCACAGCCCCTCATCCACCTGTCTTTTAAACACCTCCAGGGAAGGTGACTCAACCACCTCCCTGGGCAGCCTGTTCTAGTGCCCAGTGACCCTTTCCATGAAAACTTTTTTCCTAATGTTCAGCCTGAACCTCCCCCGGCAGAGCTTGAGGCCATTTCCTCTTGTCCTGTCCCCTGTCACTTGGGAGAAAAGACCAACTCCCTCCTCTCTACAACCTCCTTTCAGGCAGTCGTAGAGAGCAGTAAGGTCTCCCCTCAGCCTTCTCCAGGCTAAACAACCTCAGCTCTCTCAGCCGCTCCTTGTAAGACTTGTTCTCCAGGCCCCTTCACCAGCTTTGTTGCTCTTCTCTGGACTCACTCCAGAGCCTCAACATTCTTCTTGTGGTGAGGGGTCTAGAACTGAACACAGGATTTGAGATCTTTCGCATGTCTGGCTAACTACTTTAGTTCCTAGGAATATACATGGTAGATTTACGAGGTCTTTTGGGAAATGAGTACATTAATAAAAGCACTGGTTTTTCCTCAGAACTCCATGGAGTGGTATAGTATTTTGCCGCTGCAATCCTGTGGTTGTTGGCTTTTTTTGTTGTTGTTGCTTTGAGATAAATTAGCATCATGCATAATAAATATTTAACAAAGGGCTGATTCTGCAAATTTTTGTTCCCAGAAGATTAGTCTGGGAATTCTTAGGCAGTGACTATTCATGTGACTAAGAATTGTTCATGTAAATACATTTTTACAGGACTAAAATGCTATAGCCTAAATATTTTAAGTTATTTGATATGTAGGGATTTCTGACTCTAAAGCTTTGTTAATAGAATATTATCACTGACTGAGCCTTCCTGCAATCTGTCTGCTGCATATTTTCTGCCCTCATGACTTTTTTTCAAAAATTATAATCCTGTAATAGATGGTTTTGAACTTGAGTTTTACATTTCAGATGTGTATAAACTAACTCACTGAGCCATATTACTAGTTCTGAAACTTTGGGTTGCTCTCTGTGTTTCAAAAATTACTTCTTAAAGTGCTTTGAATTACAAGCGTGCTCTGAGAACACATTGTAAATGTTAATAAAACTGCATTAAGTCAACATTAAGGTAAATTATGAAACAAAAATGTAAAATTCAGTATATTCAGTTATAAAATAGAGAACAGATGGTGCCTGTATTAATAGGGCTAATAAAAATTATAGTTGTTTGTTAATAATTAAAATTTGCCTTCCACTTATACAAAGCTGTGGAACTAGTCATGTTCTATCTGATTTCAAAGATACTTTTAATATACTTAGAGCCTATTGTTAATCCATGTGCCGATAGAATTATTGGAAATAGAAATCTGTGCTGTACACTAGGGCTCACTTTTTGTCATAGAGACAAGATGTTTTTTATGGGTGGTAATCTGTGCATTTTTTAGCTATCTTGAGCAGCTTAGGACTTAAGAAAATATTTTATTTTAGTATACATTTAATCTGTTCTAATTTTCGTAAGCCTGTATGTTGCTTCCATGGAATATTATAGGATTGATTGATCAAATGACATTGATTTGCTGTCTGAGCTAGCTTCGTTGTTCCGACACCTTACTACTTTAGCATGCAAAATTTTTGAATTAAGGTTGCATTAAAAGGCAATATTATCCTCTCATTTGCATATGCCAAACATCATGCTTAATTGCTTGAGAGAGAAAACTCTCCAGACAGATCCCAAGTATGAGCATGCCCCAGGCTACAAGAAAGGGAAAGGAAGTAATGCCTTGAATTGCCTCATCTTCCAGCTCTGTTGGCAGAGTGAAAGAAGTAAGGCAGTGGAAAGTTTCCTCTTTTCTTATTCTGCAATTGGAGAAAAATATAGGTTAGCCTTTAAACTTCTGTGGGAGGTATGATACTGAGCAGCATTTCCCTGTGTTTTGTTAAACTGTCCCTGACTTGAAAGAGAAGGGGGAAAACCCCATCCCTGTTACTGGTAGTAGATGCTTCATAGTAGTGCTGTTCTTACTTTGATATTTTTTGCTGTTGAAATATGACTTTTGGCAGTATGTGTTAGTTTGTACTCCTAGCAAATACTGGTAAAAATAAATAGCATGTAAAAATGAGAAATCGCTTATTTGTATCAGCTGCAATTTCAATTGCCTAGGTTATCCAAAGAGATTGAGTACTAGTGGTGATATGCTGTTAGTGACTTTGCTTGCCATTCACTCTATATACCTCCTTCCACTTCCAAATACTAAAATTCAAGCTAATAAAATCAGTATTAAATGTTTTATATTGTTCAGATTCCTTGGTGTATTTGTATTTGTATTGCATATATTATATATAAAGAAAAATCTATTTTAAAAGCTGTTTTCAAGAACTCTTTGTCTTCCATCCTGCATGAAGAGCATTTCCAGAGGGGAGGGGAAAGAAACAGAGTACTGTCTGAGGTAAATTTGATAGTAGAAGATGGGGTAAAACAAGAGGCACTTAGACTAATTTAATTAATGCCATGGTGAATTTAAGAATATGCTGTCCTCTACGAACATAAACATAGATCAGTAGCTGCATTAAGGACACAGTATTAGACTGCACCTGTTGGATTTCAAACTGAATTCAGACCTTGTTTCAGAATTGCAGTTGGGACTGGCAGTTGCTGAAGGGATTAAATTATTTAAAGCCTTCAGCTGGCTAGTGTAGGCTAGCAGTAGCTTATAAAACACTTAATCTATTTTTTTAATCTCTTCATATGCTTGCTTTACTTAGACAGTAAAACTATACATGACACACACCTGCCACATTCTGAAGCTTCTTTGTCAGATATTTTACATTTATCAATTAGAGCAGCCTTTAAACTGTGACCATTTGGGTGTATTTTGACAATACAGTTCTTGTTAGCCTGTATGTTTTCTTTGATGAACTCAAAACTGAGGATGAAGTACGTAGTGTTCCTCTTCCACAATCTCTTTTAAAGCAGTTTCCCTTTGAAATTCAGATGCCGCTCTCCAACGTATTACTGTTTACTCTTACAATTTCATTTGTGATTTTAAAAAATAAACTACTTCTCAACAGTTTGGAGCCCTGAAACTATTTTTGTGGTGCATTATCCAACTGCTTACACTGTAGTACAGTAAATTAGTTCAAAAATAGGTAATGCTATTTAGCTTGTTACGTGATATGTCTCTTGTTTCTAGAAAGCTAAGAGTAAGTAATGAGTAGTTACAATATGGATTGGATGGAAAAGCAATCTGGATAACTGTGCAACACAGGATTAATTAGGTAAATCCTCTTGGGTTTGATTAGCCATTGCTTAGATCTACAGTTTATTTTGTCATTGGTTGCTCCTATTAATGTTTTCTTTCTGTCAAAGTTTATTATGCAGGTTTCAGGTTTGCATCATATCTTTTTTGTGTCAAAGTGAAATGCCACTAAATTAACTTCGAACCTTTCAAATAATAAGCAAGGTAGTGCCTGGAGTTGATTCAAATCTTTAATAATAATAACAATAATGGATGATTCCTGTTTTGTTCAGCAAACGATGTGTTACATGTTTTAATTTGGCTTTCAGCGTTAAGTTGCAGGACAAGTGGGCATACATATGTGCTAACAAGGATGAGTAAGTGCCAGTTCATGGAGATGAGATGGTTCCTGCAGTTTGCCCTTCATAAAAACATATGTTTTTGATATTTCTGACCAATGTTTAGGGTTTTTTTCAGTTTTTCATTATATTGAGAAACTGTTGTTTTATTTCTGTAAAATGAGTTTTTCTAGTATCATCAGTACAAAATAACTTAGCTGGTTGATCTACTCTAGACTTTTTTTCATAATGTACAACATAAGTATTTATGTTGAAGTCATTCCTTATCTCACATCGTCTCAAACTTATTTTTTTAACTAGAGAATACATCATTCTTCAGGAATGCAAGAATTAAAAACAGAGAAGAAATAAAAACTCTTACTAGAAATAAAAATTCTTACCTGCTAAGAGACACAGAAATGAACAGACAGACCCTTCATGACTATAGCTAGATGGCTCAGCCAATTGAGGGGTGAAATATGCAAAACAGTATGGGAGGAATTGGGCATTTCAGTGGTGGCAATCAGAGTTTCATCAGTGCTGGGATTTCATACTATTACACAAAGCTTTGTACATGTCAGGGCAAGGCTTCTATTTGATAAGATACATGTAGCACAAAATCTGGAAGAGCAGTGTTTCTTTTTTCATTACTCCTTCTGCAGTGCAATTTGTTAGAATTTATTGCAAGTATTTGTTCAATAGTTACCTAAGTAATATTTCTTCTATATTAAGGTATTACATCTGAAATTCTATTTCACCTCAAATGGCCTAGAAAACTTATCATCTTCACCTACAATTCACCTAAATCATCAATAAAAGCAAATAGGGTTAGCCACTGTCACGTCCGCAGACCAAACCAAAATAAAACTTGATTATAATATAAATTTGACTCTCAAAAAGCAATGATGTTTAATAGCAAATCAATTCAATATCATAGTTGTTTCTCAAACCTGTAAGAAAAGACAAACCAGAAGGCTAGTTGGAAGAGAAAAGTGGGGAACGCAGATGATTAAATGATACCTTTACAGCCTTCCCATTCTGAAAACTAAAGCAAGAGCTGGATCAGTGTTTGTGAAGGATGAGCGCCGTTCCAGTTTGTTTGTGTTCCCCCTCAGGGACTATTCCAGTAGCTACATGGGCTCAGAGTGCAGTGCGTGCCCTGGCACACCTCTGTGCTGGAGGCTGTGATGGCAGTGGCACAAAATTGTGCTGTAGAAAACTCAGTTCCCAGAGTCAATCAGAATTATGACACGCAGGGAGAAAGAGAAGGGTCTTAGCCTTGAAGTGTGTGGTGGGGAGGTCTCTGAAAATGGAGAAATAATCATGCAGCCCAGGTGAAGTGTGTTCTTAATATGGGATAGGAAATGATCAAAGGTGATTAAATTTCATACAATTCTACACCCTTAGAATGGTTTGGGTCAGAAGGGACCTTAAAGATCATGTAGTTTCAACACTCCTGCCATGGACTGGGACACCCTCCACTCCATCAGGTTGCTCAAAGCCTCATCCAGTCTGCCTAGAACACCTCCAGAGGTAAGGGAGCCAACGACTTCTCTGGGCAACGTGTTCCAGTACTTCACCACCTTCACAGTAAAAAAGTTGCTCCTAGTATCATATTAATCATCCGATTCAGAGAAAATCCAAACTTTGCTGATAGTACATCTGATTTTGTACTTCCTGACAGACTGCTACAGAGCACTGTGATTTCCCTTAACTGGAAAGAAAATTTACTATAACTCTTTCTGCTGGGGGGAAAAAAATGGTGTGATTTTTCCCTTGTTTTTCTTCGATTCCTTAGCTGGTTTTCAGTCCTGCCATGTTGCTGGACTGTCAGGGACATGAAGCATCACCACAGCTACTGTGGCCACATCCATGGTGATTTTGCTCTGCATTGAAACTACATCAGAGGGAAAAAATTCTGCAGGTGACTGCAAAATCTTTCACCGTATGCTGCTCGTTCCACGACTGACACGGACAGTTGGAAAAACATTGAAGAGTCTTTGGCAAAATGGTGCTTACTACCCACCAGCTTGACATTAGGAAGAGAAAGGTGAGCTTAAGCTTCAGGCTGTGAGTATCTTCCCTTCCTATCTCTCTTCCAGACAATGGTGGGGTGCAGCTCCCTACATCCACTGTTGTTGGTGTGTGTCATTCCCAGCCTGCTAAGATGCATTTTAGATAACTGAGCAGTGTGATGGAGACAGGATTGGCAGCAACCATGGTTTTCCCGAGCTACTGCTTAGTCAGAAACTGATTTTGAGGCACTGTCAGTCAGCACTCCCTGCAGTGGAATGAGATGTACTCACTAGCGTTATGAGACAAACTCATTTCAAGAACTTTAGTAATAGGGGAGTGACTATCAAGGGAAGAGATGGAAGAGAACAGCTTTTTTTTTTTACCTCTTTTTTTGAAAAAAACCCCAAACTCAAAATTATAAACCACACAATTTGCAATACTTGCACATTCTCAATGTCAAGAATGTGATTTTTTTTGGTAAGGTATTCCTATAAAATAAAATATTAGGAGAGCTTTTATTTTGATTAGCACCTAGATTTGGTTCAGCAAGTTTCGCAATGTTTACCATTCTTTTCTGGGAACTACTGATTAAACTTGATTTTCAACTAAGGAAGAACTGATTCAACTAAATGGGGAGGATTCATGAAAGTGTAATAATTTTGTAAATATTTGTAATAAATAATGTCAATGTGTTGCAATGCAATCAAACTGTGGCATTTAAAACATGGGTTGTTTTTTTTCCCTAAATACTTCAGCTCAGTCACTCCCGAGGGCTGACTTGATGTGTCTTAGGTAGAAGAGTCTTGCTATAGATGTCTAAATCAAACCTGTTAGGGGATAAATTAACTACCTCATTTCTAGATACCCATTGACATCAACTAAGCAAGACCAGTATACAGAGAAGGACCACGGAGAGAGATGAAGATATTTTAACATGTGTGGAAAAAAAAAAAAGTGAACTTCTCATTGTGATGTGTGGAAATAGGAAGTTGTGAGTTTTCTGTGGACTGAAATCAATTATTTTCAAGAAACATTGGATCTAATCCTTATCACAAATTACTTTTAATGGTAAAAACATATGCTCTCTAGCTCAGATAAAATAAGATTCTAAGCTAATATTGACATAGGGTTAGAGGGAAAAATAAGTTTCACTTTCTCATGTTAAACTAATTCCAAATTAAGTTTTATATTAAAAGGTTAGAAAGAGGTCTTAAAAATAAATCACTTTGGAGGCCTCACAGCTTCATTATTTTTTGTCTAATAAACATCAAATTTTAAAAGTTACCAGCTGAAAAGTATTATTCAGAAAGCAACTTTGCCAAAGATGTTTTAATGAATAAAGTTGATTCCACAGTTGCTTGGTGAGGTGTGTAATAAGGTACATAAGGCAACGTGAAATAATTGTAAATAATGTAAATGCAACTGATGCTAGAAATGGCGGAATTGAGTCTGCTAGACCAGAAGGCATTTCTGATGCCGCTGTTGAAAGATATGCTCACCGGAATGAAAGGAGAAAAGAATAAATGACCAGGTTGCTGCAATCAAGATACTCCATCACTGATCAGAAATATAGCAATTTTTTTTTCTTAGGTATATAATGCAAATCAGTTAAGAGACACAAGTTAACCAGCTCATTTTTAAGTACCACTTAGTGCAAAGTCTACAGACTGTGATTAATTAGTTTTAAGTGCCTTATACTAAGTAGTGCACTGTTAAAGAACTAGATAACTAGGCAATTTCCTCTTGTATGTTTAATTAAAGATAATATTTTGAGCTTGAAATTAGAATGTCAGAAAGTTAAAGAAGTAATTATTGAATTAAACTAGTGCTTTTCAGTATGGTCTGCTGAACAGAATGCTATTCTGGCTTAAAAGCCTTATTTAAGCAGCTAAAGCGATCTTTCACACATGTAATAGATACAACTATTTAATAAAAATGAATGAAGAGCCTCTCATACCCTGCTGTGAAATAGTTATTAATTTCAGTGTAATACATGAATTTGCATCCACTACAAAAATGCATTTAAATGGTAAAAAATGTTTGGTGACTGATAGTTACATTTATGCATTAAACCAAAAATATTTATACTGTTTTTAAATTCACAAGTAAAAAGCTGTCACCATGCTAGACTATAAAAAGCTGATTTCCATGCTTTTATGGCATGTAATGATGAATGGAGCCACAATAATGATCCTGGTTTGGGTTTTTCTTTTTTGTACTTCTCTCAGTGAGACTTGACCTCAAAGTACTGCCTGTCCAGGTTATGTTGATGCATGTGTAATCAGCACTTGAAGAAATGGGAAAATATCAGAGTAAAATCTTATTCCCACCTGTGTCAATGATATCTTTTTAGAAGATTTCCATGAGACTGATATTATATTTCGTGGGCTTTACATGGTGTATACATTTTTATGTCTTTCAGGAAAGGGAAAATCTTGTGGGCTTCTAACACTAGCACTGGCAAATTTTCTTCCTTCAGGAAATAAGGGCTCCTGAGGCAGACGGGCAGCTGGTGCACTGATATGACTCTGCCTGTAGTGCTAGCCAACATTGTCTCCTTTTCCCTTATATACCCTCTTTTTCTCTCTGAATCCATCTGTTGTCTCCTGTCTGATACTTAGGGAGCTCTGTAAGACTTAATTCAGAAGCCATCTTTTTTTTTTTATATATATTTTAGGCAACTCCTGACCATGACGTTCTCATCCGCAATTTGGGATATTGTGCTAATATTACCTTCTCTATGTCTGTTAAAATTAATACAAATATTCTGTGTATTTCCAATATCTCCTGGTAATTAGTAATTCAATTTGAGCATTGTGTGAATTTGATTTAGCTTTGTGTAGTAGTTATAACACACACAGCACCAGGAGTTATTGAATGAAAATGGAACTTTTACTATTATCCCAACATTGATCTTAGTAGCTGTATACATAAGAAAATCTAACAAACATAACCAGTGTGCAAATCTTCTTTGGTAATAAGCATCTGGAGTCACATTCATCCTAGAAATAATTTTACTGACCATAATGGCTTTTCAGTAGGAATTCCTTTAGCCAACACGGCTTGTGTTATGCATAACTGTCTGTTAGCTTTCTTTCTACAGTAAGATGTTAGAAAGTTTATGCTGAGCCCTGGTGCTGCTGATGCCCCTGACCTGTTCCTGAATATATTGTAATTTTGGCTAATAGCGCTGATAGTGATAGTAATCACACTGCGTGATTAAAAATCACAAAGAGGAAAACTAGGTGTAAAAGGAAACTCTATGAGGTAGAGAGAGGAGAAAAAAAGGAAGTGGTACCCTGTGTACGATGCCCCCCACTGTTGCCATGGAAACCAAACCGACCACAGACCTTCTGTCTACCTGAGACCTCTGTTGTCTGGGGAAACGTGCAGGATTTCTCTCCAAGTAACGGCTCCACATCCACGGTCTGGGATGCTGCTTCCCAAGAGCTGTGCATGGCCTTTCCATTTTTGATAATCTCTGTGTAAGTATAAATGATAAACAAGTGAAGAAAAAAAGATATAAGAGATATAAGCCTGGCTATACATGTGTACACTTAAGTACTTGCCACTCAAAATTAACATACAATAAGTTAACTAGTATTGCTTTTACTATATAGAAAGGTTGGTTCAAAAGTTGATTAAGTTGTGCTGTTGATTAAGTAGTGCTTTTTTCTGCTCTATTTCATGCCTTAATTTTGGGATATTTCAGTCTGTGCCCTAACACTTGCCCTTTTAGCTATGACCTTGAGCTACTTTTAGGTATTTTTATGAAACATGAGTGGTAAGTGATACATTCCCTCACAGGATGCACTTTTGTACTTTTTGAGGTATTATCCAGAATAAGAATGCTTGTTTTTAAATGTGCTACATGTACTACAGATTTATGAAATTGGATAATAAATTCAGTTGAATTGAGTAACAAAGCGTATTTTTAATTTAAAAGTCTAGCTATTCAGATTTGTACTTTTAAAATTATTTGATAAAACATGTATAGAAAAATAATGACATCTACAAAGGTGCTTTGTGGCATTGAAGTAGGAAAAGGATAAGTGAATCTATATGTATTAAATTGTATTTGTCCAGAATAGCTGTACGATGTTTCCTCTTCAAAATATGGCACAAGATGTATGAATAGAAGTACTTTAATCCCTGGCAGAAGTATTGTATACGTAACATGTCAATTCATTATCTTGTTCTAGGAGAGATGCAGTTTCTTTAAAAAAAAAACCAAACAAACAAACTGAACATGTTCTTGAGTGCACATATTAGAACTGTAGAAACTGTGTTTCAAGTCAGAAGTAGAGTGTTGACAAAAATTAACCTATTTTTACAAGGATCTCCAGTTTTCTGTTTTTTTGAGACCTTCATCTGAGACTGATGCTCTGGGTCTTTTCTTACGCCCCTGTGTGCTGATAGTAATTGTTCCATTTCTTGTGATGTCCTCCAAGAGAAGTTGTAGCAAGATCGTTTCATTGTCTTTGCAAAACTCTGAGGATAATGTTAAAACTTTTTCACATACACATTCAGTAAAATCTCATTGTGATATAGCAAGACTCTGTCTTCCTGGTGTAGCAGTAACTTTTGAGGCTTTGTAGTTTCTCTCCCTTGATTTTCTCACCTATTGTATCATCATGGCTCATTTTAGTGTTGAACATGACATGATGTCTATGCCAAGGTTTTATTTATAGATACATATTTGCCATTTTTCTTTTCACTTCTTCTCTTCTTTTAAATGTCAGATCATAGGTGTGTAGGGCTGTACTGTCTGTTCCACGAACAGTGAGTGGTAATTCTATCAAAAGATGATAAAGGCAGTAAAACAAACTGTTTTCCTGTCTGCCTTCACTTCAAATCTAATAAAAATGTTATATAGGTAGACATGTAATCTTCAAAAACTGATGCTGTGATGACATTTTAGTGCATGTCACACATTTGTTGCTTCATCAAGTCTCTGTAATCCAGAGAACAACGTGAGCTTGAAGTCTTACTAACAGCAGTGTATTAAAAGAAAAGGCAAATGAAAATATTTTAAAGCGTTTTCCTGTGATTAAAATGCTTCCAGACTTCAAATGTTACAGGCTAAAGCCTCACCACCAACTGCACATGCAGTCAGCTAAGTAGCAATGTTATCTTATCTTCCCGTCCATTGTTTGGAGAGAGATTGCTCGGAGGTTACAGTATTTTGTGGACCATGATGACGGTCTGCTGCTATTGTTCTTGTGATGTGATACTTTCTGCCAAGTGTCTCATTACTAGGAATGGACATGGTTTATTTCACTTGGTCAAAACAGTTCATTAAACTACTGCTGAGCATCACGTTTTCCTTTGGAACAGATTTGGACTGGTTTGGAACAGGAAAAGAAGGAAAAATAAGCATGAGTTAGCTTTTGAACACTGGGGGAAAAAAATCATTAGAGTATTTGTATGTTATAATACACACATTTATATGAAAACGTGTTCTTTACTAAAGAAGGAAATGTTTCTTTCCTTATAATGGTTTGATCTGGTTTTATGACTCATGTAATTAAAACATGCCTTTTCTGTTGTTCATTCCAAGAGGAGAGGTTCTAATGTAGTAATTTAACTATTTGGAAGATATTCTTAACTGGTGTTTCATTAATGATGTCTCATGGAGAGGAAATAAGGAAGACTTTAAGATACCTGCTTTTAAAAAAGTAGGAAAGCATACAGATAAGTTCCTGGTGTATTAAACTAATAAAGGGGGGAGGGGGTGCCTGTAGGTGAATATTTGCAAGCCACGTGCAAATTAATTGGGTAAAACTGCTTCTGAGGAAGGATTTCTGCCACAGACAGATTAGTAACAGGGCCTTACACCAGTGCAACAATAGGGTGTTTTGGTTTTATTTGATAGCAAAGCCCTGGCTCAGTCTGCAAGTGCTTTCATGATGAGGTTATAAGGACCCAGGTAACAAGGTCTTCTTCCATTTAATTCTAAAATAGGCTTGGATGCAATTCAGCGCCTGACAGTTAAACTGGGCTGTGGTTTGTGGGGGAGAGTGATATCTTCTCCGCTAAGATAAAACTTCTTTTTGCCACAGCAAAACATCAGCCCGAATTAGGAGTCTTTTAATCAGACTATTTACTTTAAAAGGCTTTGGAATTTGTCCCAAAAGCACAACTCCAGGAATCTTTATTGAAGTAAATAGTTTTCCTGGAGTCAGTAGCCCTGCTAATAAGCAACTGCTCACTTGAGTAACACAGGATTATGTTTTAATTCTGTAATTTGACTGCCTGCTTCTGTTTAGTGATGTTTATTAGTAGGAATGATGCATTTTGGAAAGTGAGGTCAGCTGAAACATTTGTGGTGTTCATCTGTCTGCAACCCTTGATCTTGTAATGTATCAGTCACTAAAAAAAGAAGTGATTGCTCAACTGTAAAAATGTAGTGGTTGATAATATTAGTGGATGGTACCCTATGAATATTCCCAGTGATGGGTGCAGAAATGATGTTCACTTCAAAACAACAGGAAAACTTATAGTTTCTATTAAAGCTTTTACAAATTAGCTCTATATCGTTTTAATCAGAATTTTAGTGTCAAATATTTTTTTATTTTAAAAAGTCCTCTTTCTCTGCAATGGAAAAAGTGTTTCAGTGTCATTTTAACTTTTTTCCCAGTGTTTTGATATTATTGATATCAAATGGATTATTTTTACTACTTAGCTCAATAATCAAGTGTAGCTTTTAATGCCAGCAATTTTAAAACTGCATTTTCTTTTTTAAAATATCCATCTGTGTGACCCTGTGTTACAATTCTTGTTCATTGATGGCCTTGTATTTTATCTTTCTCAGATTATATCAGATTCTCACAGTTTTGTTGTGTAGTATTCTGATACTGTAACATATTATATTCGTCCTTGCCAAGTGCCTCAAAAATAGAAACATACAAGGTCTTTGCAGACATTTAAACATTTGTTAATCCTAACAATTACTTCAGGTTATTTTCCTTCTGGGGACATGAAAAATGTGAATATTAAATATACTTATAGAAAAGACACTCAGACACCATAAAGACTAATATCTATGTGAAAATGGCTAGTTAGAAAGCTTTCTGCGAGAAAATTTACAATGTCAAATTATGAATTTACATTATCATGATACTTCACCAAGTTCAACCATTTCCATGTGGATCTACTAAGGTACATACATAAAGCATTATCTACTTCTGTGGCTCTTACAAAGAGGAAAAACAGAGTGAAAATGAAAATATAGACTGAAAAATACAATATCAAGGTACATTATCAATTACATGATCCAGTAAAGAAGTTTAAACTATACTGTAGAATATTGCATTACTGTTTCTTTACAGTCCTCATAAAAATGACTGAGAACTTAGCATAGTTTAAGACACAGTGATGAAGCATGTCAGACCTACACCTATTGATGTAATACGAGCACATGCGGAAAAAGAAGCATTTCACAGTACCCCTGAAGAAAATAATTTGTGACAGTTGTCAGGGTGCCGTGGTTTTTTTTAATACGGTTGTCCCAGTTGGTTGTTTTAAGAACCATGGGTTTCAAAGGAACAATAAAATTGAAAAAAAAAAAAGTAACCAAGCCAAATTATTTTAAAGCTGTTTTGGTAAAGACAGTAGAATCTTGATGCAAAGAAATTAAGTGGAAATAAAAGCCGGAATTTGTGTTTGAATATCCCTACTTATTTTTGCAACAGACTTAGATAACGCAAGCCACATAAAGAAACCCCTGTGATTTTTTTTTTAGGCTTCTCAACTGACTTTCCAGTGGCTGCAAAAAGAGCAAAGTCCATATTTGCTTACAATTTTTAAAGTTATTTTCCATTTCCACCTAGCAACAGAAGGCTGGATTTTGGATAAGTCTAGCAAACAAATCTATATTGAGGGTACCCGGACAACTTTTAGCTGTGTTCATCTGAATATCATGTTGATCAGTGGAAAGTGTAAATTGAAATTTTTGTTTTAAACCAGCACTTTTTATCAGTTTAACTCTTACCCCTTTACAGATTTCAGCTGGAATGACACATTGAATGCTTGTTTTTCATAATACAAGTCATACTTCAGTGACAGTTACATCAATCAAAAAAAACCCCAAACTTTAGATAAGAAATTGCAAGTATAGAAAAATAGTTAACTTTGTACAGTTTTATATCTGGTTTGGGAGGATAAATATTTCAAACATAAAATATTTCAGCCAATGTGAAAAACAGTGAAGTAATACTATAGTTTGAAATCTGACCATTAATTAATTCCCTGCTCAACTCCTCGGAAAAACAAGAAAGGCTGTTGTAAAGATTAAAGACCATGGCCTGAAAGTTAAAAAAAAAACAAACTAAAGTGGAACCTTTCCCTGTTCCACCCACCTTTTGTTGATTTGTACCTGCTGCTCGTGCTCTTCAGGTTAGGTGACTACAGCCTGAATACCTTCGCTGGTCACAACAGTTTGTTGCTAACCACCACGTTTCTGTTTTGTTTGGATTTTATATTTCTACCCAGAAAACTAAACTGAAATCCACACCAAGAAAACTCTGTCTTCCTCTTCATGTTAGCGCTGACATTCATTGAGTGTTGACTTGATCTGATACAACTCACCCATGAAAACCCTTTTGTGCCAAGCGAGTTCAATCTGCTAAATGGGAGGTTCAACGCCAGCACCCATGGAGCATTATCACTGAGAGTATTTAACTGGGTGTGTGGAGAGCAGATGAAGAAAATTGTGAGAGACTAGTTTTCTCCCCTTTCACTGTGATTAACTTGCTGTTTCATGCAATTGCACCATGTGTTATTAGTGGCTGACAGAAGGGCCTGGTGGATGGAATTACAGCCCTATGGTTTTGCCTTCTCCCATCCTTATCTGTGTGGTTTTGCTCCTCTGGGCAGCTTTAAATAGCACAGCCTTGTTCAGGACTCAAGTTTGCTCAAGAATTAAGAGTCCAGCTGATATAAACCAGCTCATACCGGCTGTAGTGTTTCGATGATACAGCTTATAGCAGTTTGATGAGTAAAACAAATTGTTCTAGCAAAAATGTTTTCTGTCTGTGTCTGCCCTTGGGATTTTGATAACCAAAAATAGTATAAAATATCATTGGTAGGTGGGCCGCCAAAAGCTTCTAGCCTGCATTTGTCCTCAGATCATCTCTTTTTGCTGCATAATAGATTACATCTATTAGAAATACCTTCTTTTTCTTCTTTTGAATCTGAGCACTCACACCTAACTGCTGCTTCTCCTCTGCAAAGGTATAGAAACACAGAGAGAGGAACAATGAGCCTATGGAGGTGTGTGTTTCAATGCTGGAGTTCAAAAATGAATCTAAATGACATAGGCCTCCAATACCTTGAAACAGAACACTCCCCTCTCTATGGTATCAGTAGTCCACACTACTTACAGGTGTAATAGAAGTTTCCGTATTAACCCCTCAGTCACCTCTCAACACAAATGTACCTACCAAGAGAAAATTAGGACAAGGAAGTGTTTATTGCTTTTTTTTTTAGTGACAAAAAAAATCATGTGAGGGCTTCTCAGACACAGTTATATTTAACCTCTGATAGAAATGTTCATCAGAGTGTTTAAAACTCACTAATCCTTCTATGTAGTCTTACCACATGTTGTAAGTGGTTAAAAACTCTTCTGTGGTCAAGGTAAGCCTTATGAGTAGTTGCGTGAAGGGGGAGAATCAGTGCTTCAGTTTGCAGTGGCACTGGCTGGGCCTTTTATGCCTTCGGGTCCTTTAATCCTAAAAGTGATGAAATTTGCACTGAACACAAAGAAGCCTTTAATTGAAACATCTCCCAAGTAAAGACAAATAATGAATCTTCAGAGAGATGGCTGTGCTCCATAAAAGCAACTGAAGGAGTTTCAAAGAGATTTGGGCGTTTGATTACACGCTGATGATACTCCTGTTGCAGGCTGAGTAGAATCCTACCTTGATCTAATTAGCGAGACCTGCAACACGAGAACAAAACTGACAGTGGTGGGATGGTTTGGGAGGCTCTGTTCTTTAGCAAATGCAACCGTCTCAAAACTCCAGAGAAAGCAATAGAATGGATGGCGCAAATCAGCCTCAAAACAACCCCTTCTTCTCTAAACCTAAATGAAAATATCTCAGAAAGTTAATGAAAACTGTGTGACCGTATCATTGGAGCATTGGATTAATTTGAGAGTATCATTCAAGTTTACAATCGTATTTGGATCATTTTGATTGTCAAACTGTAGGAAGTTGCATGGTAAAAAATAATAAACTAGCTAGAAATAGTACTTTAAAAAAATCTGTAAAAAATATGTTGAGACTATTTAGTAGACGAAATGGGAAGACTTTTCTTTTTCAGTAGACCACAAGTGTTTAATTTGGAAGTGGCATGTATGCAAATTTATTTTTTCTAATATCCAATCTACTTTGCAGGTGAAATAAACTCACATATTGAATCGGTGTATGCTTAATGCTTTCCTTTGCCAAGTCGTTTTAGTGTTTGTGTGGTAAAGTAATCAACAAGAATGTTTATCAACATTTAAAGTCTTTTAAAGTAGACTACTTGTTCATAAAATGTGTATCTGAATAATTCAGATGTAGGACATTATTTTTTAGGAAATGTGTAAAAACAAGCTTGATTAATATTTATAAATTTAGTAAGCAGAAGATGTGATGAGCAGCTCTTGAGAGGTATAATTTACTAACATCGACACTCTCCTACTTTCCCCCATCCCTAAACTGTACACCTCATTTACTTACAAGAGTGAATGTTTGTAGTGTGTGTAGTAACTTAAATGTTGGGTTTTAGTACTTCCATAGAACAACTCTGTCTTCTCAAATTAATTCAAATTCCAACTTAGCATCCTACCAGTCTTTATTACAAAGATTGGACCTAATTAAAGGTTAAAATCAAGCAGACACGTTGAAAATACTGAGAGAAAAATAGGAGAGTACATCTAGTTATGCATGTAAATAAAGAAATCGGTTATTTTTGGCAAGAGGTGGAGAAGCATGTGATGTCCAGTTGTAGCTGTAGCCAAGGGTTTATCTTGGGGCTAAGGGCAAACAGTAATTCCTTTTTTGCCCCACATCAGCTGAATACTATTTTGGGTCAAGAATGCTGTTTGCAGAAATTGACCAGTCCTGCCACCAACCACTAACATGTAAGCGATGTGTAGTATTAAGGACATGTCGTTCCTGAGGGTGTATCCTGTTATTTGGTTGAGAGCTGAGTGAGGCAAAATGCTTAACTCTAACACGGGGCACCAGATGGTCACGACATTTGCACCTTCCTGCTACTTGTACAGCACACAGTGCGTTTGATGGCATCTGGCTAAGGTTTGATGGCACTGGGCTAAGGTTTGATGGCATCTGGCTAAGGTTTGATGGCACTGGGCTAAGGTTTGATGGCATCTGGCTAAGGTTTGATGGCACTGGGCTAAGGTTTGATGGCATCTGGCTAAGGTTTGATGGCACTGGGCTAAGGTTTGATGGCATCTGGTTAAGGTTTGATGGCACTGGGTTAAGGTTTGATGGCATCTGGCTAAGGTTTGATGGCATCTGGCTAAGGTTTGATGGCACTGGGCTAAGGTTTGATGGCATCTGGCTAAGGTTTGATGGCACTGGGTTAAGGTTTGATGGCATCTGGCTAAGGTTTGATGGCACTGGGCTAAGGTTTGATGGCATCTGGCTAAAGTTTGGTGGCACTGGGCTAAGGTTTGATGGCATCTGGCTAAGGTTTGATGGCACTGGGCTAAGGTTTGATGGCATCTGGCTAAAGTTTGGTGGCACTGGGCTAAGGTTTGATGGCATCTGGCTAAGGTTTGATGGCACTGGGCTAAGGTTTGATGGCATCTGGCTAAGGTTTGATGGCATCTGGCTAGCGTGGCAGGGGCTGCTCTTCAGGGAAAGATGGCAAACCCGCCCTAGAAGGTCGGCACCTCACCGTTCGGGGCTGCCTCTATTGTCTTACACAGCCAGACCGGTCCTTGGGGGTTCCCGTGCGCGTTCTCACACCGCCCCCTCCTTAGCCGCCGCTCCTGCGAGCCGGGCGGCGCCCGTTCCCTCACGCTGCCCCTTTCCCCGCTGCGAACGCGACTGGCGCTCGCGGCTGCCGGGACGGGGGCCGACCCGCCCCGGCGGCGGCCAGAGCGCGGCGGGAGCCTCCCGCGTCCTCCCGCCGAGCCCGGGGCGGGTCCGGGGCGGGGGGCGATGGGCGGCGGCGGCGGCGGGAGCCGCTAGGGCCGCGGCGGGGAGGCGGGCGGGGGCGGGCCGGGTCCCTCCCCGGGAGGATGAGGCGGAGGCCGCGGCGGCCGGGCGGGCCGCGCCGGGACAAGATGGCAGCGGCGGCGCCGAGCGGCTGAGCGGCGCTCCCGGACATGCCCGCGGCGGCGGCTCCGGCCCGGACGCCAGCGCGGCCCGACCCGTGAAGGTGAGCGGCGGCGGGACCCGCGACCCCCGACGACTCGACCCTGCTCCGGGCGAGGCCGCCGCCCGCGCGGGGCCCCGGGCCCGTCGCCGCCGCCGCCCCTCGCCGGGGGACGGAGCTCCCGCTGGGAAGACGGCTCCGCTCGGTGTCCCCCCGGCGGCCCCTCAGTGGTCCTCCCGGTAGCCCTTAGGTGTGTCGTCTCCTCTCGGTTGGCCCCACCGGTGTCCCCCCGGCGGCTCTCGGCGTCACCCCGGTGTCGACCCCGCTGTCCCATCCCCGCGGCTCCCGGTGGATGCCGCGGTACCCCCCAGTGTTCCTTTCGGGGTGTCCCTACCCCTTCCCCCCAGTGTCCCTTTCGGGGTGTCCCTACCCCTTCCCCCCGGTGGCCCTTCGGTGTCCCTACCCCTTCCCCTCGTGGCCCTTCGGTGTCCCTGCCCCTTCCCCCGGTGTCCCCCCGGTGTCCCTTCTGTGTCCCTACCCCTTCCCCCGGTGTCCCTACCCCCTCCCTCGGTGTCCCCCCGGTAGCCCTTCGGTGTTCCCGTCTTCGGTTTGTGTGTTCCCCCCGCCCCGATCTACCCGCCGATGTCCCTTCGGTGCGTCAGCCCCTCGATAGCCTTTCGGGGTGTCCCTTCGGTGTGTCCCCGTCCCCCGCCCCCCGATGTCCCCTCCCGGAGTCCCTCGGGCGCGTCCGCTCGGTGAGTGTCCCCGGGGCGGCTCCCGGTGTCCCCCTGGCCCGCGGGGGGAGCGAGCGGCGCGGAGGGAACGGGATAAATAAAAAACAAGTGGGGAGGAAGCTGACGCTCTCGGCTTTGGTCGGTTCCCAAGAACTCGCTCTGTAAACACGCCGGGGTCACCGCCGGTGGCTCTAGCGGAGCGACTGCAGCGGGGATCGTGCTGCCGCTTCTCGATCCGTCGCCGTGGCGGTTAGAAAAGTGGCAGATGCGTTTGCGTGTGTTTAACGCGGTAGGAAATAGCGATTTGTCTTTTCTCTTTATTTCTTACTTGCGTTAAGCTCTCGGTCGTCCATGCTGTATGCGTACAGATCTGTGTTTTTCGTTTGAGGCTGTGCTTTTGTTACCAACTGTTGCCTGTGACTTAAAATGTCAGTGCCAAAAGCTGCGCTGGTTTCCTTTTTTGTTAACTTGGTGGGTTGTTTTGAGACTCCCAGCCTTGCCTTGCCAGAAATTATGGGGTGCTCTGTTTCTGTGTCTTTCTGCCTGCGTATGAGCTTTGTTCATGTCAGTTATTTTAATATTTTTAAATCGTGGGAAAACATATTATTAACATGAGATAGTTGCCTCAAGTGAAGCTGCGGTTGCTGATAACAGTACGTTTTTCTGTGATTATACATCCCCCCTTGTGTTACCTCCCATTACATCATTTGCAAACAGTTTATGCTTTGATCGATTTCACACAAAATAGAAA